>JAJKFI010000194.1:572335-602876 GCA_029204185.1 Lerista edwardsae | reverse complement strand
TCTCTCTCTCTCTCTCTCTCTCTCTCTCTCTCTCTCTCTCTCTCTCTGTGTGTGTGTGTGTGTGTGTGTGTGTGTGTGTGTGTGTCACCACAATTACTTACCTTCCAGTTGTGTCCTGTATAATACTTGAGATGTCAGCCTGTTGTGGCCTATGCAAATCAAACCTTGATTTCTGCCTCGACACTTGCCACCAAAACTGATGGCAGTCTTCTATCAAAAGTCAGTTTTGACATAATAATCTGGCTAAGTAGTTACATCCATTTCCCCCTCATTCTAGTCACTGCAGCAGCTGAGAGCTGCTGTCTAAAAGCCATCACACAATCTGAATTCAGTTCTCTTAACAAGAGAGGCTGATTCCTCATTGTCTTGCAGCTTGTATGTATATTGGGAAAGTACTGAGAGGGTGGTGCTCGGTTTAATTCAAATGTTGCCAGTGCAATTTATTTTAGATCTTAACCAGAGAAACTCGAAACAGAATTGAACTGATTAGTCAACTGATTCAAAGAAGAACTCAAGTACAATTTATTTTCTATTTTAAGGCTTATGTTGTATGAATTTCTCCAAACCTTAAGGATAAGAAGGCATGAAGTCAGTCCCCCCCTCCCCCACTTCCAGATGGCACGTTTGGAGGTATTGCTGGCACTGAGTGAAGGTCAGGCCCAGTCCAAGCCCATGCCCTGCCTAGCCTGAGTGGCCGTGGGCTGTGGGCTACCTCCTGTGTAAGCCAGTTAGCGCTCTGTGCACACTGCCACTGTAAACTAAGAGCACACAGATCCTGCCAGGACTTTTAGTGCCCTCAGAAGGGCAAGTTCTTAGAGGGAGGCTCCCACTCAGCTCGCTTGGATTCATGTAGGCACAGGAAGGATGCTGAAGGATGATTGACAGAATCTACTACTGTGACTTTTTCATGAACCACTCCCCTTCTCAGACTGGAATTAAAGTGTGGGTGCAAATCCTAACTAAGGCTTTTACAATACTGTTTTGGCTTCTGGAGGTACACACTGGCAGCCATTTTAGGGGCACCGCTGCAGCACTGTGCTGTGCTTCTTTGAATAAGTGTTGAATGTTTTAAGTCAGTGTTGCTGACACCAGAAACACAATTATACTCTAAACTAGCATGTATTTTTATTCTAATTTTTTTTGCTCTGAGCATCGTGAAATAAGCATTACTTTTAACTGTGGTGTCCAAGGACTCCAGAACAAATGGTGATTAATGGTCCATCTCTCATGCCAGTTATGGGATCCAAAGTGGAAAGATGATAAATAAATTGAATACAGCATGCCAAGTTATACTATGGGGGAAAAAAAAAAACCTTCATCACTGCTTTTTATTGTCTGCATGCGGTACCTCTGAGGAAAAGTTTCCAAGTAGTATAGCATGTATAACTGATGGGATTTATTGCACTCTGGAGAAAACAAAAATGATTCCAAACATGAAACAGACGTTGTGCCAAAAATTGTATTGCATTCCCTATACATGGGTAACTGACCAGCCTCAGGCTTCTGCCTCCCCAAAGAATATCTGAACATGATGAAGGGGAGCTTTACAGAGCGTTGTGGTTTCTTTTTATGCTTTCCACTCAGATTGTGTGTATGTGTGTGGCAACAGTTCTCCGTCATGGAGTTGACACCTGTGTCACTTTTTACACAGTCATCACTGCTCTTCCACTCATACTCAGCTGGTTTCTACCCCTTAGAGGATTATTTGACAGATAGTATATTATTACACTGGTGTGGGTGGAAAAGGCCTACATCTATGCAATCATTTATACATATATACTCATTAAAAAACAAACACCTGTTTGGTTTTTGTGGTGTACATTTAAAGGGAATACTCAATCTGGCACATATTTTATTTTCTGAGATTTAATCTTTCATTGTCTTTAAGGTTTCGCTTTACACCTTCCTTCAGTGTTTGGATAAGAATAGCCTTCTTACAGCTCAGTCTTTTGTGAAGACACTCTAATCTTTAGTACATTCTCCACCAAAGGAGGCCAGAATCCTGCTTCTTGAATTTCTCACTTCTCAGGGAAGTGGGGAGACTATGTTACAATAAGGGCCTAATCATACTGACAGCGTCATCCTATTTGGCGCTTAGCACTTATTTAATTATAGGAATAATAATTTCCTATAACCTATTGGTTATAGGAAATCTTCTCCCTCTGTGGAGGAGAGCCATCAATTGGTAGAGGATCTAAATATGTTTTATTATAGGTTTGAGAAACATTCAGTATTATCAACTGCTACTCATTTGGGTTCAGATGTAGTAATAGTAAATGCTTCTTCCACAACTACTTCTATTCCCTGTGGCCCTCCACCCATGACGAGCTGGGAAAAGGATGTGCGTGGCCTTCTTCAAAAACAAAAAGTTGGAAAAGCTCTGGGCCTAGATGGGGTGACTCCTTGTTTGAAAGTTTGCGCTGTACAACTGGCTCCCATTCTAACCCAGATTTTTAATAGGTCATTGGAGTTGTGTAGAGTTCTTCTTGTCTATCATTATTCCGGTACCTAAGAAAGTTTCTGTTAGTGAGCTGAATGACTATAGACCTGTTGCTTTGACATCTGTAGTGATGAAGATCTTTGAGAGGTTAGTGTTGGCCTGTCTGAAATACATCACTGACCCGTTACTGGATCCTTTGCAATTTGCCTATTGGGCAAATAGGTCAGTGGACGATACTGTCAACATGGCACTGCATTATATCTGGATTCTTCAGGAACCTATGCACAGGTCCTTTTTGTGGACTTCAGCTCAACGTTTAACACCATCATTCTAGCTATTCTTTATTTGAAACTGACCCAGCTCTCTGTATCTGCTCTTGTCTGCCAATGGATAACCAGCTTTCTGACAGACAGGAAGCAACAGGTGAGGCTGAGGAAAATCATATCCAATTCTCAAACAACTAGTACAGGAGCTTCTCAGGGATGTGTGCTCTCCCCGCTGCTCTTCTCCCTTTACATGAATAACTGTACCTCAGTGGATCCCTCTGCTAAAATCTTGAAGTCTGCAGATGATACAACAATCATTGGTCTTATTCAGGATGGTGATGAATCTGCATACAGACTGGAGCTTGAACAGCTTGCCCTGTGGTGTGGTCGTAACAATCTAGAGCTGAATATACTAAAAACAGTGGAGATGGTAATAGATTTTAGAAGGCGCTCCTCTATTTTACTTCTGCTGATCATCCTTGGTAGTATGGTGTCAGTGGTGAAGTCCTTCAAATTTCTGGGTTCTGTAATCTCCCATGATTTGAAATGGTCGGTTAACATAAGTTCCATTATTAAGAAAGCACAGCAGAGGATGTATTTTTTGCGCCAACTCAAGAAATTTAACCTGCCTCGAGAGCTGTTGATTCAGTTTCATAGAGCGATCATTGAATCCATTCTTTCCAACTCTATGTTTGGTTTGGTTCAGCGGCTAAGCAGGTTAAGAATAGATTCCAAAGGATGGTCAAAACTGCAGAAAGAATAATAGGAGTCTGCTTGCCCTCTATGGATGATTTTTATATTGCTCAGAGAGAGAGAGAGAGAGCTGAGAGATTGCTTTCACCTTGGCTGTAATTTGTTTGAACTTCTTCCCGGTGGACATCGTTATAGGATACTGTACATCAGAACAACCAGGCACAAGAACAGGTTTTTTCCTTGTGCTATTGGCATACTGAATAGCTGAGTGGTATTGATTATGTGTGGTATTGATTGTATGTTGATGGTCTGATTTGGATTAATTGAGAGTTAGTGTGGTCTTGTTATTGTGATGGTATACTTTGTTGTATTATTAATTATTAGTTGTAAGGTATAGTGAGAGAGCTTTCGGCCGGAGTAAAATTCCATGTATGGTGAAATTCCATGTATGGCCAATAAAATTCTAGCTAATCTAATCTCATCAGTTGTAATTCAGTTGAAACACCCTTGAATTCTTGGTCAATGTAAGTTAAAACAATCCTGGGATAACTCCTTCTGGATTAGATCTTGAGCATGTAAACAAGCTCTAGCAATCTCAAGGTCTCAGTATTTGAGGGGGGAGAATTGCATTTTTTTAATCATTGCTTCTTCAAACAAACCTCTTGATCAGGCTAAGGTGCAGTCCTAACCTGGTGTTGCACCAGCATAGTGCTTTTGCGCCAGGCCAGTGTTGTTGCAAATGTGCTGTAAGGCATGTCTGCGCCATGGATTTGGTTGTGGGGCTGGCATAAGCAGCAGCCCCAGCTCACGGGTGATGCCTCCCCGTCAGCTGCGTTGGTCGAGCACCTGCTTAGCTCTTCTGGTGCAGGGCTGTGCTGAGGGTGTGCCAGAGGTGGGTGGGAGGCATAACAGAGCGGCGCTGTGGGTGGAGAGGGGGAGGAGACGGGATACGGCTGTTGGGCCATATCCAACCCCCAGACCCGATTTGGGCAGGCCCAATATGGCCTGCTCCTGGCCACGTGGACTTGTGCCTGCTATTTTGCTGGCGCATATTCGAGCAGCCCCATAGGGCTGGCTGGGGCTTGCCCTGCGCTGAGCCGCTGCCGCCGCCTACCATCATTAGGATACAGCACAGGTGAGCCTGCCTGCCTATTCTGGCGCAGGTTAGGATTGCGCCCTAAGATGCTAAACCAAAGGAACAATCCAAACCAAAGGAACAATTTTCCAGCATTGACATTAACATGCCAATGGGGCATATTCTGCCCTCTGTAGTAGACTAGAAGTCACGGAAATCTCCTCAAAATAAGAGAATGTTTGTCTCCTCCCCTTGGCGCTTCATTGCCCTTACTCTGGTGCTGGAAAGTCAATTCGGATCGTGTCCTAATTCAGAGAGAACAGTGCTGATGTTTTGTCCAGAGTTGTGATTTGGATTAAAACGAAGAAACACTTGATTCTTAGAATATTTTAAACTATGGCAAATGTACCCTGCTGACTCCTGCCATGGTTTTAAGTTTATGGCAGGTCCTTGTTCCTAAAAAAGCCTTTTCCACACAGTGACTTCCATCTGCAGAATCACATTGTGCAGGTACCACAGAGAACTTGCCCACCTGAGGGTTTTTACCTTCATCTACCATTTGCCAAAAGAATGGAGTCTACTTTTCTTCTTGCAGCCAATGCTTGTGGCAGTGAGTACAATTCCATGTTGGGGTTCTATACGAACCAGCAAATTTACCTTGAAATATCTCTTTAGGTAAAACGTGTTGGCAGGACTCCCCTGGGAAATTTTTTATAGCTTTTTTTTATAGCTTTATTGAAACCCCTTTTTGCTTCCCCTAAATTCCCTGATGCTTGACCCACACAGGAACAACCTAATTTGCTTCAAACTGTGACCAGAATTCAATTATAATTCTAGCATTTCCTCATTAAGAGGCTAAATGTGTGAATTAGTTCTAAATGGAACAGATTTTGAAAGTGTGTGATTTCATATGAACAGATCCAATGCTATTACACCTTCAGTGATAGAGGTCTATGTTTTTGACAGGTTGGGACATTTGAGTTATCACATCGCTCTGTCCCATCATGTGAAATCTCCCATGCCAGTGATATGCTTTCATGGGACCACTGACATTGCCAGGTTAAGATACTAACCCTTAGTGCATGTGGTAAATCAGCTATACATTCCTAGCCGTGATTTGACACCTTTGCTATGCCCAGCAGATTTAAAGAAAAATCCTTTTTGTTTAGTGTTTCCACAAAATCATACCAGTGCAACAACAGCTAAAAAGGAAAATCAGAACAAAATTGTCTCAGTGCAGTAATGTTGTACCACTGCTAAAGATGTACTATAAACCCAAGCAGTTTTTAATGATAGTCACACCACTGGAGATACCCATGAATTGGTTCATATTTCATATCCTCGATTCTCTGGAACCAGTCTGGAAAAGTCTTTTGAAGGGAGGTGGGGGTTATATTCTTTATTTAATGTAGATATTTCCTGCCTATCCATTACACACAGATTTCTGAACGGCTTGGCAGAGGTTATTCACATTTGGTGACAATGTTGTGAATCTTTCTCTTGCGCAGGCATTTTGAAGTGACGGAACGTCTTCAAACATGGATGCCTGCATTCACTGGGTTACCATAGTAACAAACACATTTTACAGAGGCTTCTTTCTAAATGCCTTGAGGAGCAAAAGAACTAAAATGTGTTGTTACCAGATAACTTTCTTTTTTTCCCCTTTAGCCCTCATGCATGCCCTCACTTCCGATTTCCCTCACATTAGTGTTGGCTCTCCCATTTTAATTCTAAATTTGGGATTACCATAGTCAGGAAGGCTATAATGCTATCTGCCTTCAGAGGCTCCAAAATCATGATCAAGGCTCAAAATGATGAAACTGGGCTCAAAATGAGATTGCTTTTCAGAAAGGAGGTCTTAAAGAAGGTCAGAAGATTACCTTCTGACTTGTACGTTTAGCATTTCACAACAGCTCAAACCAGCATTTCAAAACATCATCCATAAAATCAAGCTAGAGGTGGAATGAGAATTTTATGACTGGAACTACTGGGGTATTTTTCTTTTTTCAAAAAGCAGCCAGAGGAGGGATCATTTGAATCAGGAGCATGGCATGAATTGAGGGTTGTTGGTTAAAAATCTTCGCCCCTCTACTGATTCTCTAACTTCCATGCCCCCCACCTGAAGCTGGTATCAGTCATAAAGCCATGAATCAGTCATCCCTATTTTTTTCCTATTTCCCCCTATTTCCCCCTATTCTAACCTTTGTTTTGACGCCTTTGCTATATGAATCAGAGGCTTCTCAGGGCCATGTCAGACAGCCCACGTGGCCAACCAAACAAGTTGTCTTGTGGTTTGCTGTTTTCCCAACAAGCTTCACCATGAACAACAGGTCCTACAGTGCAATCCTGTGCATGACTACACAGAAGTAAGCCCCATTCAATTCAATGGGAGTTACTCCCAGATAAGTGTATATAGGTTTGCAGCCCTAGTGAACCTATCTTCTAGAATGGGCATGCACCAGTTTATTGGACATCTAAGGGCCCGATCCTATTGGGTGTCAGCACCACCCTGGGAGGAAGCAGCTTCAGCGGGGAAGCCTAGGCTGCCCCATCACAGCCACTACAGGAGCCCCAGCTGCCAATGGAATGTTGAGTGGCGTGGAGGCATCGGAAGCATGGAAGAAGGGCATTTCCTATCCACTTCTGGGTGTTTCTGGTAAGGGGGAAGGGTGGAATGGGAGGAGGGGCAGACTGGGAGGGGGTGGGACTGGCCGAGGCCACCTCTGCTGAATCATAACCCCTGTGCCGGATTTGAAAGACCAACACAAGGATTCTTGAGTCTGTCCCCACGATTTAACAGGCGCAGACTCGGGAAGCTGCACTGCAGAAGCTAGGGCTCTGCAGTTAGGGCTCTCTCCTTAAGGCTCTCCTTATATTAGGGCTCTAAGGAGACGAATGTGCTGTTCCCCTGAGGAAACCTCTAGTGGCTTCCATCGCTGCACAGGACACAGTGGCAGTCATTTTGGCACTGCTATTCGTCCGGATAGTGGAGGATTGGGCTGCTCATCCACCTGGCCAGGTCAACAGGTAATTAGCAGTGCTCAAATGGCCATAAGCATCTAATTGGGTGGACCTCTCACCTCATTAGCCCAATTTTTTAAGGTAATTCACAAGGATGCTGAAGTGTGTTGCCCTGCTGTATCATTGAAAGAAGTTGCTGTTTTGCAAAAAGTATGCCTGCCCACCATATGTCAGAATCCTGAAACCACATGAGTCACAGGAGTAATGCTCGGAGTCATCGGACCACCTCTTCACCCCAGAGCTGCATTTTATAAATGAATAAAAGATTTCGGTGTTCTGATCATGGAACTCCTGATCATGCCTTGTTTGGCCCTTGCTGTTAGCAAGAGAATATCAAAACTGTCAGGTTTTGCCTGGTTTCCAGGAACACTGGGTTTTAAGAAATATTGCTATAGAACAAGGTCTTGCAACAAGGAAAGCTGCAAATTTGCCATTAAGAAAAACTGACCTAGTTGAAATTGCAACAATTTACCATAACAAATTTAAAAATTTGTTGTTAGTCACCTCGGATACCCTTCTTGGAGAAAGTTGGAGTATAAATAGATAAATAAATAACACTTGGTTTATTTTGTTACTTTTTTAACTCTTCTTTTCTTCTATGATGGAACTAGGGGTAGCCAACAGTGGCTACCCATCCAGGCACTAAACCCATCTATAGCAACTTAGCCTCAGCAAGGACTCAGTACACCATTGACAGAATGTGTGTATGGGAGAAAAAATGGGTTGTGCTATTTTTAAAATAGTTTTTAAGTGGAAAAAATGAATTCCCAAAACTTTAAGTGCTTGTAAAAAGAGGCAAAATAATGTAGCACATTGAATTGAAAATGCCACCCAGCCATGAATATTAAATTGTTCAATCACTGTAAAATGTTAATACTATGCATTACTAAACAACAAAATATAATGGGATGAAAATGACAAAAGAGTTCAGCTCTTGTTTTGCAAAGACTTGATTGGCTTCACAGCCACATGCCAGACAGCCTGTAGCTTAATTCTTAATTTTGCTCAACTAATGAGATTAATTTAGCTCATAGAATGTCTCTGGGGATATCAATCCTCACTCTGTTTGAAATAAGATGACAGTTCGGTCATCAGATCTGGCACTTTTAATTATCAGAAAGCATTGGGGGGCAATATGGGGAAAGGTCGACACATCTTTTTGAATATACTGGTTGCAAACTGCAGTACATGTATTATGTTCAATGCAAACATCGCACAGGTTCCCAAGTGCACGGAAGCCTCTGTGTACACACAGCTGAATATGTAAAAGTCAAAGCCTCCAAGCCGCGAATGGCTCTGAAGCAGCGGGTAGGGGGCCACTTTACAAATAGTAAAGGGTTGCCTGATTTCCAGTAAAGCAGGGGGGAAAAAAAACAAATTAAACAATAGCTGAAATAATGGCACAAACAACACCATAGTCTATCTGTGATTTATTAACATCTCAGTAGACGATTCCCTTGGGATGTGGAATACTGTATTCTTTTTTTAATGTTCTCTGGCAGCTGTTTGGCGAGCACACATAAAAGCGTTTCAATTGATGTTTATCACTGAGTGCAATTTATCAAAATTGTTGATATTACAAGTTTGGTGCGGGGGGGGGATTAACAGTGATAAATGTGATATGAATATTCATTGTACGATGGATAAGCCTGCTGTTTAGCAATCTCTGCAGTTCTGTGTGGTTTACTTTTAGATGCAATTTTTTTTTAACGTTTGTTGTGAATATGTAGGTACCCACAAGTACAACCATACTGAAAGGACTGAACTCAGTGAAAAGACTAGAGTTTTTCCATTACTGTAGGGATTAAGGTTAATGAACAAATGGAGAGACAAAATGTGTAAGGCATTCAGGCCCATTCATGGGAAATGTAGTCCCTATGAGCAGAATGTTCCTGGATGCTCCAATATATGCATAGAAATATTCAGGGTCTTGCTGCCTGCTGTTACCTGCCTGGAATAAAATATGCCTCCTCCACCTCCTAGATGACTCTGTTGCAGTAGTGTAGAGGGCTGCTGTACAGCAGTGAAATATGTTGAGGCCCAGGCCCGGGGAGGCACAGCAACCCAATCTCACCCCTCACCAGCTCAGTGGATCTTACTTTTCTTGAAACACACACTTTCTCCCCTCTCCAGAAATAATTTAAAAAAACAACACTCACCTCTCCCCCCCCAATGCAGAGTTAGGGAGAGGTCAGCAACATGTTCCTTGAGACAACTGGATAAATGCCTCCCCTGCTAGTTTAGACAGCCTGTACAGATCATGGAGTTATAATAAACATGGAGAAGAAATGACGTCATATTCTTGAAACTTCCGGTCTGGTCTAACAATATGGCCGACGCGATGGGTCCAGGCCTAGGCCCTCCCTTTAGAATGAATGGGGACGCATTGACTCCCTAGCGGCCATGACAGTATGTCCAAAACATTGCTCATTCCAATGATTTCCAATGGGTTTTCGCATGATGTTTAGCGCTTAATCGTTTACTCCTGAAGTAAAAACTTACCAAAATAACAACGTCTGATCGTGGAGAAACGTCATTGGTAACCATATTATGAGTTAATATGCAATTCCAAGGTTTAATTCCGCGTAATTATATTACTGAACACACCGGACGAAATGCTGTCTATTTTAACTCAGATTGCACTGTTTTGACAGACTTATTTTTTGAAATCTACACAAGCAGGAATAAAACGGCCATGCCCCATTAAAAAAATGTCTGTTAATGTTCAGAATTTCGAAAATATTACCCGTCGTTTTATTGAGCCGATGTAATGTGAATACATGAATCTTTCCGCGGAAATTAAATCCCATTTTTCGTCCAGCAATTCGCACACCCGTATGCAGAACACGCAGGCATGCTTAAAGACGTTGAAATTAACTTTTACACGCGCGCCGTGCGAGCGAGAGAGCCCCTCCGGCGGCAATCCTCCTCCTTCGCGGCGCTGATCTGAGTCAGCCATTTTAGTAATTCCATGGCTTCAAGTCTGTGACGACATGGTGCATCCAGCTATCCAACATCCTTGGATGGGTCTGGTCCCATGGTCTGGTCTAACAATATGGCCGACGCAACTCCATGGGTCTAACAATATGGCTGACTAATTATGCGGAATTAAACCTTGGAATTGCATATTAACTCATAATAAGGTTACCAGTGATGTTTCTCCACGATCACACGTTGTTATTTTGGTAAGTTTTTACTTCAGGAGTAAACGATTCAGTCCTAAACACTACGCGCAAAGCAATCTGAAATGCTTGGAATCAGCATTTTGAGTATAAAAACATGGCCGCTAAGCCCGCCCCCTCTGGTCTCACTTCGTTCCTATCTAACTGCATGGGCAGGGCCACCCCCTGGTACAGATTCCCTGCTTTTTTCATGGCTTTCTTAGAACAGAGGCAACTCTGCCTGCTGCCTCCCCAGTGATTACTGATGCAGGCGCCCTGCTGTTTTTTCATAGGACGCTAGCTATCATGTCTGTTTTTGATTGGAAGCCAGCCATGATTGCAGCCTGACTGAGGCAACTTTGCCTGTTGCAGCCCAGTGATTGCTGGTATCATGACCAATGCCCAGCATAACAGGATGAACCCCTTTTATATGCCTCAGATAGAATGTAAGGCGTATGTTACATTCTGTATTATCACTGCCATGCCCATTCCTAAGATTTAAAAGGCTCTTTAAAAAGTTTAAAAATATTATTCCAGTGATGGAAACCCATGACAGTTGTATGTTTAATGTTCAGGTGGAGATGTAATGTACACAACCTTATTTTGGAATTGTTGGTACCTAAGTGCATTGTGTCATATGACATACAAAAGGAAATCAAAGCAAAGATAATATCCTTTCCCTTCCTTCTCTAGCATGCAGGAGTCGCAATATGCAAATAGCAGATAATTTTTGTGAGTTTAATGCCAGCAATTTGTAATGTTTATAATTTTGAACATGCCACTATTTACCCAGCAAGCTATTTGAAATGACGTGATAGTTCTATTTGATATAGAAGGGAAAATGCAGGGGGAAAATGAAGGAAATATTTTTTCCTATGTTTTAACATGGCTGCAACTGTCTGAAGCATGACTGATGTTTTTGAGAGCAATGATGTATGGAATTTGTGTATCCAGTAACAAGTTATGTAGCTGTGCATGCAGAATCCTATTATTCATAACTGCAAAGTAACTTCAACTGTTCTGTCTTCAATGCTGTTATGTGTTTTAATGGGCAGCCCAGTCCTAAGTAAGGCCGACATAACAGGGCTGTATCCTAAAGCCCACTAGGAGGCAGCAGCAGCAAAGTGCAGGACAAGGGGAGGTTTCCCCCTTGCACCCGCGTAAGCTCCGGTTGCCCCTATGGGCCTGGTCGAATCTGGGCCTGCTGTTTTGCAGGCGCAGAGGAATGTGGACAGGAGCAGCCCGAATCAGGGCCGCCCTGGCCAGCGATGGGCTTTAGGATTTGGCACTACGGCCGTCCTGCATCACAACCCCCGTCTCCGCCCACCGCGCTGCCCAGTTACGCCCCTGGTACGCCTCTGGAATGCCCTTGTGGAGGCCCTGCGTCAACGCTTGACTGGCGTAAGGCTGGTGCTGCTGACGGTTGCAGCAATGCCCAAGCGCCGGCACTGCTGCTTGCTCCGGTCCGGCACCATAGCGCTGACACGGATGCGCTTGACAGCACATTTGTGACCGCGTTCGGCTGATGCAAGAGTGTAGCACCAGCACAACGGGGGTATAGGATTGCGCTCACAGTCTTTCACCAGTAGTTCCTTATGCAGTAGTGTCCAATGTGTTCAAAATAGGCTGAGATAGCAACATTGGAATGGCTGATGTTGCGAAGAAGCCATTAAACCAAATTAATCCCTATTCAATATATTTGGCCTCCTATCTGATGACTAATCACTTGGAATGTTACAAAATTATTTTGTGTCTTTAAATAACCCTCGGCTTGTAATTCAGCATGCAGTTATGAAGCTTCTGAATTGTTCTGAATGACAAGAAGTTCAAAAATCTGATAATAGGTTACAAAATCTTGTCTGTTTGCTTTGCCAACTTTGAAAGGCTGATCAATGAGATAGGAACATGATCTCTGGCATCTATGTCGTATGCTAATGATCTCTGTTTTGTTCCACACTGCCTAAAATATAGTGGAGAAAACAAGGTCCTTGATGAATCCCTCCTGGTAAAACGAGCACAGATGTCAGAACAAGAAGATATGTTAATTCAGATGTTACCTTTCCACAGGGGTCTGCATTTTGGGGTTGTCATTTAGAACAATTCTACTTATTACATAAAATGAGGTAGTAGAGTGAAGTGGCCTTTGGTACTACTTCAGTGGCTGTATTGCCTTTCATTTTAAAAAAGTCTCCAAATGTAAGAATCTAGCACAGCAGGGGAAGGGTTATGGCAGAGATCCATGAATCTTTGCAGGTCTTGTGGTTGCTACTGGCATGAGGTCAGAAATGAGTATCTGGCCATCTCTTGCATAAGGCTCAAATGGGCACCCCTCATGTATTTGTCAGAATAAAAGATATGCTCACCACTAAGAAGCACATTAGTGCTCCTCTGACTAAAGTGCATTGCATCTGAATGTGTATAACCATAGTTACCGCTAACAATTGTTAGCTTTTAAGAGAGATTGAAACCAGCTGCTAGCCATGATTTCCATCTCTGGGGCTAACTGTTCTTAGGAATGGTTCAAACAGTTTAAGACATTGATACTAAACCATAATTAAACCAGGATCAACGAATTTTGGTTGACCTTGTTAGAGCAACTGAAATCTGTGGTTTTCCTGTTCCTCCAATTTTGTCTCAAGCAAGCAACTCAGAACTGCAGTGGAAACTCAGAGATTATTCCCTGTCCTCGGTTCCAAGCTCTGAAGAATGGCAGAGGATGTACACATCAGGTTGTCCTTTGGAAGTGCTCTGAAATGCACACCAACAGCTTACTCCAGCATTTGGAGCTGTGAAAGGAGCCCCAGCTAAACCATTTCCTTCCCTTTCATAACCTTTCAGTGGTCTGCATCAGTGATGCTGAGCTCATCAGCTGCATATTCTCTTTCTCCCTTCCAGCACTTTCCAGACCCAGTGTCAGTTGCCACTGCTCACAATGTGAGCTGCCACTGTCCACTCCCTAATCTGATTGACCTGGGCAAAATGGGACAAGCTGTATTGTAGTGGAGGATTGGAGCTCAGAAGATGCTACTCAGGGTGCTAAACACCAATTTTATGGTCAACCGACAGAGCACAACAACAAGGAACTCCCTACTCCACCCTTGATACAACTCAGTCCAGTGCCACCTTGGTGACCAAGCCAGAAGATAACACTAATTCAAAGAAAACATTTGATGCCAGCAACCACCTGTGGTCTGATGTATTGCAATGTAGAGTTCCACTACCTCCTTCTGTGTATGGTGTCGACTGACTGCTGTGCTTCAGGAATTCTTAGGCTCTCTGTTTCTGAAAATCTGTGAACAGCCCTGTAACTGTCTGTGGATTTGGGGACTTTGATTTCTCTTTTTGTAGTTTCATATGTCTCATAAGAACATAAGAAGAGCCCCACTGGATCAGGCCAAAGGCCCATCTAGTCCAGCTTCCTGCATCTTGCAGCGGCCCACCAGATGCCTCAGGGAACACACAAGACAACTAGATACGTGCATCTCGTTACCACTCCCCTGCATCTGGCACTCCGAGGTAGCCTAACTCTAAAGTAAGGAGGTTGCACTAACCATTATGGCCTGTAGCCTGCGATGGACTTTTCCTCCAGAAATCTGTTGAAAGTTTTGATTTTTTGCCCCAATGTGCATCACTTTACACTTGTCTACATTGAAACACATCTGCCATTTGGCTGCCCATTCCCCCAGTTTGGAGAGATCCCTCTGGAGCTCTTCACAATCCCTGCTGGTTTTCACCACCCGGAAAAGTTTTATGTCATCTGCAAACTTGGCCACCTCGCTGTTTATGCCCATCTCCAGGTCATTTATAAACTAGTTGAAAAGCATGGGTCCCAAGACGGATCTTGGGGGACTCCGCTTTTCACCTCTCGCCATTGTGAAAATTATCCATTGACACCCACTCTTTGCTTCCTGCTCCTCAACTAGTTTTTAATCTATAAGAACCTGTCCTCTTATTCCCTGACTGTGAATTTTAACCAGTAGCCTTTGGTGAGGGACTGTGTCAAACACTTTCTGAAAATCCAGATATATAATATCCACAGATCCAAATGCCGGTTAACCTTTTCAAAGAATTCTAAAAGGTTCGTGAGGCAAGACTTACCCTTACAGAAGCCATGCTGACTTTCCTTCAGCAGCGCTTGTTCTTCTATGTGCTTTAAGATTTTATCTTTGATGAGGCTTTCTACCATTTTACCTGGAACAGACGTTAGGCTGACCAGCCTGTAGTTTCCTGGGTCCCCTCTCCTTCCTTTTTTAAAGATTGGCGTAACATTTGCTATCCTCCAATCCTCTGGCACCATGACAGTTTTAAGGGACAAGTTGCATACTATAGTTAAGAGATTGGCAATTTTGTTTTTCAGTTCCTTGATAACTCTTGGGTGGATGCCATCTGGGCCCGGTGACTTATTGACCTTTATTTTGTCGATTAAGTCTAAAACCTCTTCTCTTTTAATCTCTATCTGACAATTCCTTAGTCAGGAGGGGCCGTTCAGGCAGCCATTCGGACATCGTACCTGTCCAATGTCTTCTGTTGTGAAAACAGATGCAAATTTCTCTGCAATCTCCGAGTCCCCTTTTATTTCACCCTTTTCCTCCCTCCCCATCCAGCGGGCCAACTGCCTCTCTGGCAGGTTTCTTGCTTCTAACGTATTTGAAGAAGCTTTTATTATTCCTTTTTATGTTGTTGGCCATGCGTTCTTCAAAGTCTTTCTTGGCCTCCCAGATCACCTTCTTATATTTCTTTTGCCAGAGTTTGTGTTCTTTTTTATTCTCCTCACTGGGACAAGACTTCCATTTACGGAAGGAAGCTTCCTTGCCTTTTACAGCTTCTCTAGCTTTACTCGTTAGCCATGGAGGCACCCTCCTATACCGAATCGAGCCCTTCTTTCTATGTGGTATACATTTCCGCTGGGCCTCTACAGTGGTTATTTTAAACAGCCTCCACACAGCCTGGAGAGACTGGACTCTTTTTACCTTCCCTTCCAATTTCTTTCTAGCTATCCTCCTCAACAGAGGGAAATCTGCCTTTCGGAAGTCAAGGGCATTGGTGACAGATTTGCTCAGCACACTTCGCTCAACATGCATGGCAAAACAGATTGCAGCATGGTCACTGTTCCCCAATGGCTCAGGTCCTGAGTCCCTACAATCCCTAACCAGGTCCTGAGTACCACACAATATTAAATCCAGAGTCACCTGTCCTCTGGTGGGCTCCAAAACTAGCTGCTCTAAGGCACAGTCATGTAGCACATAAAGGAATCCGGTCTCTCTTTCTTGACCAGAGCATGAGTTAATTAACCCAGTCGATATGAGGGTAATTGAAGTCCCCCATGATTACAACCCTGTCCCTCTTTGATGCCTCCTGATTTGTTTCCTCATTTCAAGGTCCCCTCTGAGTTTTTGATCCGGAGGACGATAGCACCCCCCCACTATTACATCACCCTTTGGGCCCGGTAGTTTAACCCAAAGTGACTCTATGTTGGACTTGGATCCACCTTCAATTTCTACCCTACTGGATTCTACCCCTTCTTTGACATAGATGGCCACCCCACCTCCAACACACCCCTCCCTGTCCTTCCTATAGAGTTTATAGCCAGGGATTGCAGTATCCGACTGGTTCTCTGCATTCCACCAGGTTTCCATTATGCCTACTATATTAATGTTATCCCTAGTCACAAAACATTCCAGTTCCCCCATCTTTGCTCGGAGACTTCGGGCATTTGCATAGAAGCACCTGTATATGGGGTCCCCCAAGAAAGGTCTGTTCTTCAATCCCTTATCTCGGCCTTTCTACCGGACTGGTTGTCCCATCTCTTTATGTTTACACTACTAATTCCCACCCTGCTATTACTCTGCGGTTTTCCAGCTTCTCCTTCTTCATCCAGTAAGGATGAGGAGTTCCGAACTGGATGCCAGTTGGCTCCTGTCGGCTTTCCCCCAGGGGTCAGTTTAAAAGCTGCTCTGCCACCTTTTTAATGTTATGTGCCAGCAGCCTGGTTCCACTTTGGTTCAAGTGAAGCCCTTCCCTCTTGTACAGGACTGGCTTGTCCCAAAATGTTCCCAGTGCCTAACAAAACTAAACCCTTCCTCCCGACACCACGGTCTTATCCATGCATTGATACCCCTGAGCTCTGCCTGCCTAGCTGGCCCTTGCACATGGAACAGGTAGCACTTCCGAGAATGCTACCTTGGGGGTCCTGGCTTTCAGCTTCCTGCCTAGCAGCCTAAATTTGGCCTCCAGGACCTCCTGGCTACATTTGCTTACATCGTTGGTGCCAACATGCACCACAACAGCTACCTCCTCCCCAGCACTCTGTACCATCCTATCTAGATGAGAAGTGATGTCCGCAACCTTCGCACCAGGCAGGCAAGTTACCGTGCGGTCCTCACACCCATCACAGACCCCCCCTCTCTATGTTCCTAACTATAGAATCCTCCACTACAAGCAGCCCTCGACCACCCTCCCTCTGAGGAGCATCCGTAGTGCGACTGGATGCGAGCTCATCACTGGAAGAAGGGGTCCCCATTGGGGGACTGCTTCCCTCATACCAGGTTAACGTCCTTTCCCCAGCAGCTGAGGAGGTGCCTATCTGAGGTGGGAAGAAGCCTGCAAGTCCCCAGAAGTCTCACCATGTACCCTAGCTGCCTGCCTCTGCTTCTCCAGGTCTGCAATCAAGGCCTCTAGGGAGCAGACTCATTCCCTGAGTGCTTGGAGCTCCTTGCACTGAGGACACACCCATGACTTATGCCCCAGAAGCATATAGTCAATAAATGTGGCATTCTGTGCAAAACACTGGATAGCCCCCACCCAACCGCTGGCTCCCTGACTGCATGCCTATGTTTGTTTTTCAGTTCTACAAGAGTCTGGGGCCCTGGCTTCCTCGCCCTGCTGCATAACTCACCCAGATGCGTAACTCGCATGTCTCAGCTCACCCTTTGTCTCACCTCATCCTTCATCGCAACGAGGCCATTCGTGCTCTGGAAAAAGTCTCCCTGAGGTCAGGCGCGTATCTTACCTGTGCCCCCCCCCCCGGTGCAAGCCATGGGGCGCCGGGCAGTGGTGGGGTGCCATCGCATGTGGAACCACGCGGTTTTTGTCCCTCCCGCCCGCCCACGCTTCCCTTAGCTCAGAAATGGAGCGTTTCCGGGCTAAGGGAGGCGTGTCTGAGTGACGCGCGGGGGTGGGGCGACGTGGGGCGCACTCGGGCCTCCGTGCGCGCCTTCCTGAGGTAGTTGACTAATAGCAGAAGCCTATTCTTGTCTTCTAAAAGTAAACCATTGAGTTCAGTTGGGCTTACTCCTTACAGCTAAGATTTCAGTCTAAATCTACTTCTTTTCTCTCTTATGAACCATGCACTGTTCTTCTTCCCCCATTTTGCAAAGCAGCTTTCCATACAGCAAGCACTAACAGCAGCTGCAGAGGAGACGAGGTGGGTTCACTGCATTTCTTTCAGTCTTTTCTTTTCTTGCCTGTTCTCTTGATTCCTAGTCTCTGTGTGTACATACTCCCATTTAAATACTACCAGTCTAATGAAGAAACATGTAGGAAAGCTGCCATCCCAAAGGAGAAACTCACTCTTTTGGGTATTTTAGCTGACACTAGCAGCACTGATGCGCACTTATCCCATCCTCCATATTTCCTTTTCTGCTCTGTTCTCGTCTTCATTTTTGAATTCTAGAACTGCAGCAAAGGTGGGCAGGCAGATGCAAGCACTCCCCTCTCAGTCCACTGTCTGAAGTGACCACACTAGGGCACAATCTTAACCAGCTTTCCAGCACTGTCATAGCTGTGCCAATGGGGCAAGTGCTGCGTTATGCATTTGTGGGGCAGTCACAGAGGCCTCCTCAAGGTAAGGGAATGTTTGTTCCTTCACACCAGCGCTGCGTTGCTCTTACCCTGGTTCTGGAAAGTTGGTGAGGATTGTGCCCCCAGTTTGACCCTAAACTTCATGTTCTTCCTAGATCTTTTGCTTTTTTCCTGTCTTTTCTTCACTGTTTCAGGACAAGTGTCTGCCTTGGATTAGCCCAGCCCTTTTGCGCTATTTATGATTTGTTGGGGTAACCTCTGTGTCAGTGGTTCTCAAACTTTTTGCAACTGGACCCACTTTTTAGAATGGCACTTGTGTCAGGACCCACCAAAAGTGATGTCATGGCTGGAAGTGACATCATTAAGCAGGAAGTGCTGTCATTGTGACATAATCACATGACACCCTTGGAATGAAAACTGGCATTCACAGCTTGCAGTAAGTTTCACAATCATTAAACATCCCTGACAGAAAGCAAGATTAGGACAAAGCAAGAAAGGACAACGATTGGTTTTTACATAATAAATCATTGAACTAAAAACAAAATTTAAGAAGCCCCCCCCCCTTTGAAAAGTAAGGAATAGTAAGGTCTGCTGCTCCCAGCTTTCTCAACTCACCTGACATCAGGTTGCAACCCTGAATTGCAAGTGGGTCCCAACCCTCAGTTTCAGAAACACTGCTCTAAGTATTCCATATGCCCCAGACATCGCTGCAGAAGTCTAGGTGAAAGGCTCAGTGCCAGAGCTGCCCCATTCTTGTTACATGTGTATCATGCCCTGTTTCCAGGTAGCCTAAAATAGTATGATGTAACTAACACTTAAGTCCAGTTAGTGAGCTGCAAAGCTCGGCAGACATTTGAATCTGGCTTTCTAATATCCAAAGCCAACAGGTTGGATTTTGTGCTTCTATGTATGTAAGAACATAAGAACATAAGAACATAAGAAGAGCCCTGCTGGATCAGGCCAAAGGCCCATCTAGTCCAGCTTCCTGTATCTCACAGCGGCCCACCAGGTGCCCCAGGGAGGCATGAGACAACAAGATGCATCCTGTTGCCACTCCCTTGCACCTGGTACCAGTAGCCCACCACCTTTGTAAGGAGGTTGCACAATCCATCATTGCCTATAGCCCACGATGGACCTTTCCTCCAGAAATCCGTCCAATCCCCTCTTAAAGGCATCAAGACCAGATGCCCTCACCACCTCCTGTGGCAAAGAGTTCCACAGATTAACTACCCGCTGGGTAAAAAAGTACTTCCTTTTATCTGTTTTAACTCTCCCAGCCCTCAGTTTTAGCGGATGTCCCCTGGTTCTGGTGTAAGAGTGAAGGCATTATATAATTTGGTGGAAACATTTCTGGAAGTAATTCTCACAGCAATCTCTGGGGATTATTTGCACAACGTACTTGGATACTTGGAGAGAAGTTCCCACTAGGCACCACTGAGTGCCAGGACTACCACCATGAGACGGGTCGCCCTGCCTTGCTCTTAATATGTTCGTATGTCTCAGCCCTCCATTTCCTGGACTACTTCTGCTCCGACTGTATGCAGCACTACCTTTCAATAAGCTCTGCAGACAGCTTTTATTATTTTGAATTTAAAAAAAATGATGATTTTATATCCGACATTACTGACTAGGACTTGAATCCAAAGATGTGCGTGGGCATACCCAGTGAAATCTTTAACCTCTGAGTGACATCCCCATGCCATCTCACAAGCTGTTCTTCGAAGTTTAGGGCTCTTTAGGGCATCAGTTGAAACAAGCAGACTTCCTCTTTGTCTGCCCTGTTCACTGACTTGCTGTACAGTATCTAGTTTGTGAGAGAGGGAGAAAAGAAATCTACACAAATGCAGGATTAAAAATAATAATTGTGTGCTACAGTTCTTTCTCTTTCCCCACCTTACTTAAATCTCTTTGGTCTCTTCCTCTTAATCATGAGTTTTAAATAAATAATTATAATAATTATTTATACATATAATTGTAATTATATAGTGATAATTGCTACTTCTAGAAATCTCATGCTCTGTTTTTCAGTGCCTAAGAGCGGAAAAAGGATGAAGCATTGCGTATATGTTTTCATCCTAGAAACCCATCTTTTTGCAGCGTACTTCCTAGTAGGTAGAGCTATAACGCTTGCTGTATGGAATCTTGTTTTGTAGGGTGGAAGAAGGAGAAGGACTACAACAAACACAAATAGTGGTATGTAATTTTTGTTTTTTGTTTTAATTGTATTCATTTTTTTCTCCTTTAATGTTTTAATTTTGCTTTGTTTCTCCCCTTTAGCTTCAATGAAGTGTGGGGAATATGTTTTTTAGATACCAACCAATCCAGAAGTCCACACCCCACCCATGCTACTGTTTGCCTGTCACAGTTGCCAAGGCTGGCCCATCCATGTGGCTGACTGTAGTGGTCCCTTTAGGTGGCAGATGGGTGCGAGGTGCCTGCTTCCATTCCTCCCCTTCCTTCTGATTCATGGATTCAGAATGGAAGAGGAGAATGAAGAGGAAGAGATCATGTGGAGGACAGAAGAGTAGTAGGCTAGACTGTCGGAGATGCTCTAGCCCACCATTTTCCTCTTCTCCAAACTTCTTTTTCTACACCATTTCTCTCCAATCTATAGATCTGGGTAAGGAGAGTGGTATTTAGCATAATACTTCATATGCCAGGAGGTCGTGGGCTGGCCCTGACCTTTGCACACTAAAATTTGAGATTGAGAGTGCAATCCTAAACTGGAGTTAGGCTAGCTAGCACAGTTAGGCCAGCAAAGTTTGGCTGGCACAAGGGCCACCGTGAGGTGCGTTTGGACCACTCTCGGAGTCAGAGAGGATGGTGCATGTCTGTGTGCTGGCCTCTCTGACTCCGAGAGTGGTCCAAACACTTTATAGTGGCCCTTGTGCGTGCCAGCCAAACTTTGCTGGCTTAGTTTATGCTGGCCTAACTCAGTTTAGTATTGCACCCTGAGTAAGCAAATTAAGGGAGAGTTTAGGTATCATGCTTTCAGTTGCATGAGCCATCCAGTCCTTTGACAGAACTTTGAGAATACGTTCGGACCCTGGTGTCTACAGATCGAGCATCCATGGATTTGACTTAACACAGATGCCAGCAGATACCGGCGTCCATGTTTAAAGGTAAAGGTTTCCCCACGACCGAATGGTCTAGTCATGACTGACTGTAGGAGGCGGTGCTCATCTCAAAGCCTGTAAAGCCGGCGTTTTTGTCCGATCATGTGGCCAGCATGACTCTACGCCGTAGCGCACGGAACGCCGTTACCTTCCCACCAAAGTGGTCCCTATTTATCTACTTGCATTTTTTAGGTGCTTTCGAACTGCTAGGTTGGCAGGAGCGGGGACAAGCAACGGGAGCTCACTCCGTCACGCAGTCTCGAACTCCCAACCTTGCAGTTGAAAGCCCAGCAACAGCGGATTAACTCGCTGCGCCACCATGTTTAAATGCCTTTAAAACAAAAAAATGCATGAAAATTGGGGCTCCTACCACTTCATATCAAAACTAGGCCGTTTCCAAGCCTCTGCAGCTTTTTTTAGAGCTGAGAGACCCACTTCCAGGTTGTGCAGAGGTTCTCCTAAGTTTGGCTCAGAATGCATTGGTGTAGAGGCAATACCACCTTCAGCCACTAGAGGGGGCTGAATGGAATACTTTTATTCCATTTCACTCCGCCCCATCTAGTGGCTGGTGGGTATGCCCTACATCCCTGGCCGGACCAGTCACTCATCTTGCTGTCCAGTCATCTTCCTGAACACTCTCTTTCCCACAAGGGAAGCCAGGGAGAAGAGGACTATGGTTGTGCCCCCTCCTAATTCTACAGTGAGGTTGTAGCAATATTCGTTCCACTTGCTGTGCTTCCTAAAAGGGAAATCGGCAAGAAGAAGATCACAGCAGAAGGAGGCAGTAGAGTATTTCTTCTCTTTTGCTTGCTTCCACTGTGAGAAGGCAGGAAGGAAAGGAAGACAATCATGGTCATCCTCTGGCCCCACTGCTTTCGTTCGCTTCTGAGTTCTCTTTCTTTTCTATTCTCTTACCAGCTTTAATCTAACTGGCCTCTTGAGTCGGGAAGAGGGTCAGAGTGGAAGCAGGGCTATAGGATGAGGAGGTGGAAGCATATGGGGGAGGAGGCAGGAGAATGGAGCACACATGCATTGATGCGTACTCACAAAAAAAGAGGGAGCAGATGTGGATTTGGCTTGGGCTGAGCGTGCTTTAGCCACGTTGATGTTCTTATGATGAGGGTAAAGAGTGATGTAATGGCCCCTAACCAAGGGGCTCATCCCAAGGGGGCATGTCCAAGTCATAGGGGGTGGGGCGCAAACATTAGAGGAGCAGGGATGCCTCTGACTCCCCAACCAATTTGGCAATAGACAACTGGGTTGAGGCTGCTGAGATGTTCAGTTGGTACTTTGGGCCACCAAGTGATGAATTCGCTGCCCCCATGGTAATAGGTGTACTCGGCTATCAGGGATGTTCCTTTATCAGGCTTATTGGAACAGATGGGCTAGGTATGCTGAGGGCAGGCTCACCTGCAGGGATTCAGATGCCTGAAGGGCCTAGACAACCTGTCTTTCCAGGGGGCTGGTTCTCTCTAGAAGGCTTCCTGCTTATGGGTGTGTGTGTGTGACTTAGCCTGATGGCTCCAGGGCGCCCAAGAGCAGCATTCCTCTTCACTACCTCCCCACTGAGCTTCCTCTGACCCCTTTCCCCCATTCAGTCTTTCTGCCACTTCTCTTTCTTCCCTCTACTTTCAGATTTCTCTTCCTGCTCTTTCTCACCTACTTTCTTCCCGTCATAGACATTCTTGTCCCTTTCCTTTGCTCTTCTAACCCTCACTTTGCCTCTTGGTAGATCTCCCTCCTGGTTCCGTCTTGCCCCGTCTTTAAACCTCTCCTTTGCACTGCAGTCTCTCCCTTGCCTAGATTGCTGCCAACTGCATGGCAGCCAGTGTTTCTCCAAGTTCTGGCTCCAGGTGATGATGTCACTGTCTCACCATCAATCTCACAATGGCTCGCCAAACACTCCTCTTGGAAAGATTCACCACCCCCATTCTTTAATGTATGCTTATGAGCGAAGTGGGGAATTGTTTTAGTGGCTAGGAATATGGAATGAGGGACTGGCACTTGTTTGAGATATAAAGCGTCTTGTGAAAGATCCTGTCTTATTCTGGATTCATTAATCAGACGTATGACTATCTGATGAGTGCACCATTAGAAATATATTCTGAATGGTATTCATTCAGTGATGTTCAAGGATTGAGATCAATCAGGGATTTAGCCCAGGGTGAGCCGAGTTCCAAACTTTCGCCTATCACAGGGTAGTGATGTCATCAGCAGGAGCGCTCAAGTGCTGCCTTTGAAACTTTTTTTCCCAAAGACAAGAGGAAACATCATGCTCAGTAGGAGGCAAACTGAAAAATTTGCCTAGGGCATATTTTAATGTTTAGGTTGTCTTTTTTCTCAAAGGTTCCCTAAGAACAAGTATGTAATTAATGCAAGTGTTTGGGACAGTATGTGAGAAGCCAATTCAGGCAGAATTCAGTGATTGGCAGAGGCAAGGTATATATACATCACTGCCTTGCTAAAGGATGACATGGTTGGAAATTAGCAAAGTCTGACTTGGCAGCCACTTTCACAGCCGTGCAAATAGATCTAAGAACTGCGCATGCAACTTGAAGTACTATAGCAGGTTCTGCACTATTGAAGAAGATGCCACTTTGGTTGTTGTGATCGTCTTTCTACAGAAAATGATGCTGGTTTACAGGGAGGTTTTCCTCGAGCATCCTAAACTAGGACAGGCACTCTGCATGGTAGCAGATGGGTCCTTCTGCTTCACCTTTACCTTATTCATGTAATCTTTCTGCCACAGAAGAAATGTAATTATAGCAGAATGTCTGTGATGGAGGACTTTTACAGCCCTATATATTTGTCTGGAATTCAGGACTGTTAATTACTTTTGTTCTCCTTTTGTTGCGTTATCGTTTTTTCCTCAGACTTATATCAGCTTAGGAGCAGCTAAAGGACTGGCAAGGTCCTAGGAGACAGCTGGCAGTCGTGGGGCTTACTGAAGGGTAAGGGAAAATAATTTTCCTTTCTCGGCCCAAGCCTCCCAGTCACCTCCCTCCACCACAGCATGCAGCACAACCTGTTTTGGTGCAGCTGCATGCTACGGTATGGAAAAGCTTAGGAGCAGGCTGCTTATTTGGCAATCTTCAGAGTTTCTTTACTATTGCAGTCATCTCTGCTTGGTCATCATCTTTCTCTTCTGGCGTTCTGTGGCGATTAAAATGATTGTAACTGCTTCGGTTTTTTAGTACAATCCCAAAGATTGAATTTCAGCATCTTTCGTAAGTTCACTAGTGATGAAACCAAAGATTACTATTGTAGTTGCTAATGGCAAATAACAAATCTAAAACATTTTGCTTTTTAAAAAGCAGTTTCATTTTATGGTCTGTGACAAGCAGTTATTCATTTGATTTGATTTGTGATTGGTCTTGTAAAAACTGGAAATGTATAGAAACAGAAATGCAAGCACCATTTTAAAATGTCACATGTAAAAGTCCCTTTAAAAAATAACATGATCACTAAAACCAAATGTCTAGTGAAATATCTTTTAAAGATCACTGAAAAGGAATGATTTTACACAAGGGTTCGATCTATGCTTACAAGATTAACCTTTTAAAATATAGTGGCCTGACTTTGCCATCCTAAATGCTGACTCACTCCAGTTTTTTCCCCCTATCTGCTTTGCTGTAAGCCACTTCGTGAATGTTTTTGTAGGAATTTGGTATATAAATATTCTTAATAATAATAACTGACACAGATACATTCCAGCAGTTAGGATTTTGCTCTTAAAATAAGCCCATTGCACCTATTTTTATTTCTCAACAAAATTTCTACAGAAGCAACCAAACTTCCAATGCCAGATGGAGGTTGGAAGCTTGCATACACTGATATACATATTCAAGGACACAAACTGTGTTTCTATGGTAATGGGAGGCTAAACATCTCAAGTATATTGTGTTCAAACATACTATAAATACTCTATATGCTTCATTTATTGAGAACTTCTCCACAATTTCATAGCATTTTAAAATCCCAGTGTTCATGTTGTCTGTGTTAAAAAGATATCATTATTGTTTCTCTATATGTTTGTGTAGGCCAAGGGTGTTGGCTGGGCTGGATTCTTCCAACTGACATTTAAGAAATAAATTGCAATGATCATTCTGGCAATCTTTTGGCTTTGGAAGGCAGTAACTCTTTCCCACCCACCCTAGACATCCAGAGTAGTTGATAGAGTTCTCTGTTAGGGGTGCTGTAAATACCCATAAATTACAGTAGTTTTCAACCTTCATCATTTTACAGCACACTGACAAGACACACCAGGACACACCACCAGTTTTTTTACAATTGACAAGGTACACCATGCCGCTTGTGTGTGTGGGGGGGGAGGTTCACATTCCCCAATGGCCCTATTAATAAATGACTCTTCCATAAAATCTCACAGCACACCTATGGTCCAACTGCAGCACACCAGTGTGCCATATCACACTGGTTGAAATTAGCTGGCAACTTATATTGTCTTCTGATGCAAAGCCCCTCTATTCACAGTGGCAGATAGATACATACGGTAATCAGGCAGCAGGTTTTTAAAATATTATAATGGAGAATATGATGTGAAGTAAGCTTATTGTAGACTGTG
This sequence comes from Lerista edwardsae, assembly GCA_029204185.1. Lineage (NCBI taxonomy): Eukaryota > Metazoa > Chordata > Lepidosauria > Squamata > Scincidae > Lerista > Lerista edwardsae. Next base: position 576,722 of record JAJKFI010000194.1, on the reverse strand, counting down.
TGATTGGCATGCAACACGTGCTTAGATTCAGCATAGCAAAGCTGGTATATCTGGTTTTATAGACATTTGCTCCTGGGTTTCCACTGCAAGGGGAGGTGGAAATGTCTGTGGAAACTGTCTGTGGAAACATTTCACATTCCTGTTCTCTGCCATTAGCCTCCTGTAAGTGCCATCTGTTCAGCCAAACAAGAAGTGGTAGCCAGTGTGGCTGTTTGAGGGGAATGGAATTCTCTCCTTTTATGCACCTGTGGTTGGTGGTAGTGCAGGTAGAGGAACGGAGGTGTCACAGGCAGCACAGTTAAAGCCCAGAGTTCTTAACTAGATGATCGTACCAGCATGATCTGATAACTTTAGCAAAAGTGACTGTCCAGTTACCAGCCATGTACCTGAGTGTTGGATAGAGTTAGGAGTGTCGAGTGATGGCGTCAGGATGACCAGATACAAACTGGGACAGAGTGGCTATACTTTCAACTATTGAATAAAACAGGGAATTTTTGTCAGGTCAGCTCAACATGGAAGGGTTTAAAAAACTGCACCTCCATTGTATCTGGTCACCCTGTTTAAGGGGCACACCAGTAGAGAGCTCTTTGGTCTAGGCCGACTCTTGAACCCTCAGTCCTGGTGGCAGTGCCCAGGCGGCACTGTGGGGGGACGGGACCCAGTTCAGGGCTCTGCCCTAGGGTCTTGAGCAACCTGGTGCCAGCCTTGGTGCTGGCTGAGGCAACCCCAGCCTCTACCACTGTTTCCTGTTGCCTAAAGCAGTGCTACCCAAATGTACCTTTGTCACAACACCATCCATGCTGCAAAGGGATGCAGCATTACCAGAGGAAAGTGGCGATGACAAAGGCGCTGAAAACTGTGGCAAGAGGCTCAGAGCGGCCCTTCGTGCAGCAAAAACCTCATGCGTGGAGCTCTTCCTGTCACGCCAAGCCTCTTACCACAGTTTTCAGTGCCACGTCAGGTGCTTGCTGCTGGGTGGTGAGCGTTCCACGCCACCTTTGGCATTGTCCACCGCACGCCACCACTGCATTGTCCACACGAACCATGCCTCACAGAGACCACTAGATTAAAGAGTAAGATCAAGAATTCCTTGACCACCCCAGAGACACTTTACAGGGGACACTGTACTGGCAGCCTTGGGGCTTGAGTCAGTTTTAAGGTGATTGGATTCCCATTTTGAACCCATCCCACATTGTTCCTACACAGATGTACGATATAGAGCTTCTGTGTAACACAATTCTAGATAAGCGTCATAGTGAAGCAGCCATTACTCTGTGTCAGGATTAGGGTGGTACTTCTCAGCACATGAAATGAAATATTGGGAAGCCCAATCCTAAACTGCCCAGTCCCTCGTAGGAGCAGTGGTGCCAAAACAGCTACTGCTGCACCCTATGGGAGCCATGGCAGCTGTAGGAGTCCCCTGCTCCTGGGTAAAGGCGCTGGCCCCAAAATGGGCCTCCTCATGTCTGTATCAGTTATTTTGCCTTAGGACGAAATCCTAACCTGGAGTTAGGCCGGCATAGTTAGGCCAGCAAAGTTTGGCTGGCACAAGAGATACCATAATGTATGTTTGGCCCACTCTTGAAGTCAGAGGGGTCAGCACACAGACATGCACCATCCTCCCTGACTCAGAGTGGTCCAAATGTGCTTTATGGTAGCCCTTGTGCAGGCCAAACTTTGCTGGCCTAACTTCAGGTTGGGATTGTGCCCTTAAGAACCTCCATGTTGGACTGCATGGTCCAACATGGAGGATAGGACACGTAACGGTACTTATGGCACTTTTTGCTGTGCCGGTGGTAAGGGCTTACCGCTGGTGCCGGGCCCAGTAGGTTCAGGCTTTAGTCTGCAAAGCACTGCTTTCCATTTCAAGTCTTTTCACAAACCCTTAAGGGGTTTCTGTCCTTAGTCTTTATATTTATCAGTTCTCATTTGATCAGTTCTCCATTTTTTAAAAATGGTGAATGATCTTTAAATTAATGATGGGCCATTCAAGGTTTAATAGCCTTCCTTTTATCTAAAACAATTAAATACTGTCATGCCATAGAGTAGGGGGGGAGGAAGAGACAGCAAACGCGCTTGTGGAAACAGAAGTTCTTCCCATTTATCATTTTGTTGAAAGTAATAGTCTGCGGAAAATATCTACATGAGTTAAATAAACATAAGCACTTTGAATGACAGATCCCAACATATGCATATTCCACGGATACCAACATTGTGAGTCATATTTCATTATAATTTGAAGCTTGGTTTTTATCCAACGTATGTTGTAAAATCTCTGAAGGAAGCAATACAATTTATTTCTGTGCCAATTATGGATTACTTTCCTTTATTTCCTAAGCTCAGTGTTGAATAGTGCAATGTGAATATCATTCAATATGAAATGGTCCTGACTCAATTGAAATAACCAGAAGTAGCACTTTATAGCATTATGAATTCTTAAGGGGGGGTAATGGAGATTTTAAACCCTTCTATTGTTACAGCAACTCCTCTCTGTTCATTTTTGACCTGCAAAATGGATTAGTGATATATTGTGCAATGAAAAGGTGCATAAAGTTTGGATGTATTCTGTATAACCATTTACATTTGCAAACAAACTGTGCAGAAGGTTTTTCTATCATGGTTGAGGGCACAATACTAAGCAGCGTCGGACTGGCGAGGCTGATGGGCCAGCACTATAGCCTAGTGCTACTTAGGACAGCCAGGAGCCTCCCCGCAGCAAGGGAGCGTTCACTCCCTTACCGTAGGGGAGGGTCCAGCCTCCCCTATGGGCTCCTCGGGTCTGCACCTGCTAAACAGCAGGCCGAATCCTGGACCCGCCCATGTCCCACACTCCTCGCCAATCCCCGAGCTGCCCCGTCATGGTGCTGGGTTCGGCTGACGTGAAGGAGGCTCTGCACGGGCGCAACAGGACTGACACTGCCTGCAGCGCCAGTCCTGTTGCCTTAGTGCTGATGCGGGGGTGCTGACCTGCACCCCCACGTTGGCGCTAAGTCCGCAGCGTCAACACAACCGAGTGCTATGATTCCCGCCAGCACCTGTTGAGGCTTTTCTGGGTGGGGGAAGGCGGAGGGAAGGCGGGAGGTAGAACAGAGAGGAGAAGAGAGTAGACTGCAGAAATCAGAGATGTCAAGAAGGGACGGGAAAAGCTTCACATTTCCTGTGTATCTAGCTGCTGTTCAGGGCAAAGGAGCAGAAGAGAGGACAAGACCAGTAGGTAAGTCAAACTACATGTCACATGGAACACATGAGTTGACCTGGTTTTAGTCTCTCTTTTTCTTTACTAGTATGCTAGGGATATGCAAGGAGGAGGAAACCTCAGGGGGGCTAGGGGGCTTTAGCACTTTGCCCCTGCTTTGGTTCTGACTCTGATAGTGCCCCATGTATGCCATTCACGGGAGAAAAAGAAAATTTCCACTGGCAGCCAATTGAAATGATGCCAATTGGGAGTGAGGGCAATGCTGCCCTCATTGGCACATACTTGTGTCCCTCGACAGCAGTCCTTGGAAATTACTGAAATTTCTGTTGCTGATGAAAATTTTGCCACAAATGCCCAGCTTTGTGACACACCCACTACCCCAAATAAATGTTTAAATAATGGAAAGTGTGGAGATTTTGTTGCGAGGGTCAGACCACCTGGCAGTTTTCCCTGCTTTTTGAAGTATAGTCCTCCAGTAGTCTAAGTATTATGTTTTCCCTTTCTTGTTTAGATCATCGCAGCCCGAGACACAGTGTCCCTGTGGGTATCATTCTGGCAGCTGGGAAATAGCTAAACATGATCCAACTGACATGTTGTTGTGTTGTTTTGCCAGATCTCATAGTTAGTTCTGAGTGCACTCTGTGCACAGCTCATTTTAATGTCAAACCTTGATGCATTTCACCCTCACAGGGAGTTCGAAAGCACAAATAATGGGAGCTGTTCACATTTCAGGCAGAGTAGCCTTTCCTTATTAATTCTGGAAGAAAGTAAATGAAAATCAAGTTAGCGTCTGAGGGAGCTGAGAAAATTAGATTAACTCTAATTCTGGTTGACAGTCCATTTCTTTTATTCTCCATTTTCATTCTCCCTCCCTCCCCACCTCTCTCTCTCTCTCTCTCTCTCTCTCTCTGGGCACAATCCTAAACTGAGTGAGGCCAGCATAAGCTAAGCCAGCAAAGTTTGGCCAGCACAAGGGCCACCGTAAAGTATGTTTGGGCCACTCTCGGAGTCGGAGAGGCCAGCACACAGACGTGAACCATCCTACCTGACTCCGAGAGTAGTCCAAAAATACTTTATGGTGGCCCTTGTGCTGACCAAACTTTGCTGGCTTAGTTTATGCCGGCCTAACTCCAGTTTAGGATTGCTCTCTCTCTCTCTCTCTCTCTCTCTCTCTCTCTCTCTCTCTCTCTC
>JAJKFI010000194.1:536253-572325 GCA_029204185.1 Lerista edwardsae | reverse complement strand
CTCTCTCTCTCTCTCTCTCTCTCTCTCTCTCTCTCTCTCTCTCTCTCTCTCTCTCTCTCTCTCTCTCTCTCGCACACACACACTGATGTAGAGACAACAGCTATCTCCTGGATTAGGATATCTGGTCAGCTCCTCATGCTTGAAGAATAGATTTCATCATCTCTGTTCACTTAACAAATTGACAAGGAATGATCTAATCAAATTATTGAAATTTTCAGACCTCAAGAAATCAAGTATTATTCTGATTGAATGCTTAAGCAACCCAATGCAATAATACATGATTGCCTTTTGCTAGATTGCTTTTTATCTTTCCTTTAAAAAGATCCTTTTCCTTAAATAGTTTTGAATGTTTAATTCAGGAATGAATCATCTCAAAGTAATGGCGCTAGTGTTTCCAATTCAGTTGCAACTGTTGAACATGGCTCAAATTTACCAGAGTTCATGCCATGATAAATTAATTAGGTGTCACAAGGGTCTTTGTTTAATTGCATGATGGATTTTTCAGCACAAATAATTCAGAATATTGTGTATTTGAAGTATTTTCATGAAGCTCTCTTTCTGAATTTTGACTAATTTATATGAAATATATGAAGCTGCATTGTATTCGACTGGATCATTAGTCCATGGTGGTATTCTCAACCTATTCTTAGGGCCCAATCCTATTGGGCTGCTGCCCCACCAGAATCCATATTCTGGTGGTGTAGCATACATTATGTCTGTCGCAAAATGTGACAGATCATAGAATATGGCCATGTCGTCGCTGCTGCAAGAGGCTGCATGTCAGTGCAGGGGGCAGGAGAGATGTGGAGAGCAAACTGGGGTGGAGACCAGGGTAGAAAGGGGGAAAAGACTGAGGCCGGAACTCGGCAGTATTGGCAGTAATGCTGCTGCCAATTTGGATCATGGGAACAGCCTCTCTGGATCAGGCCAAGACCCATCTAGTCCAGCTTTCTATATCTCACAGTGGCCCACCAGATGCACACAAGATACTTGCATCCTGCTGCCACTCCCCTACTTCTGGCTTTCTGAGTAGCCTATTACCCTCGCACCCCGACCCCATTCCCAGTAAACATAACAGTGTTCTGTCACCCTTGTTGGGGAAGCTGAAGACTGCTCAAGGGTTGTAGGGCCTAGTACTTTGTGACACCCCTTCAGCATACCCCTTCTTCCTCTCTGTTTCACTGATTTCCTAAACATAGACTAAATGGCAGGGAAACTGGTTCATACCCACTGCCACCATCGCAGGCTGGGGAAACCAGGCAAGGGGGCCTGTCTGATCCTGATGGTCTGAGGAAGAACCCCCCACCCATGAGAGCACAGAAACTAGAAATTCTGTTTAAAAACTAATAACAGTTGTGACCATGAGCAATGCCACACACATGGAACAGCCCATTCAACTACCAATGAACATGGAGTCAGTATATTTATTAAAACACAAAGAAAGGGGATAGTAAACAAACACGGAAGGTTAGTGTAATTTTAGGGAGGAAAGAATAAAGCAAGACGGATTGGTAAATACCTTGGGTGTTGTATAGTCGCAAAAGGCAAAAAACACCAGCAGGCACTTACAAGCAAAATTAAAAGTAAAATACAAGTGAGCCCCATATCTGTGGATCTTATATCCACAGGCTCATACACATATCCAGATTGGTAGGTACCCATGACCCCTGCACCCATTAATTTTACTTTTATTTATTTATTTGTTTATTTTTGTAGTCATGCTACAAGCACAAGTGAATCTGGCTTCACTTCTGAAGATCAGAGCCTGTGGTTAACCAGCCTGAACACTAGAGGGCACTAACTGAACACTGACAGGAAGCTCCTGCTTCCTGTTAACATTCAGTGTCCTTTCTGCAGCATGTAGGCTCATTGTCTACTCTGGCTCTGCTCTTCATTTTAAGCTAGATTCACTCATGCTTGCAGCAACTACAAAAATAAAATTAATGGGTGTGCAGGGGTGTGATTTGTGTGGCATTCCCCATTTGCATGGTGTCCAGTATCCGTGGGTTGCTGATGGTGCCTAGAACAGAACCCACGCAGATACCAGGGCATGCCTGTAATTCCCAAACCCAACTAACTCTCACTGTTCCTTATCTGGTACTAATTCTAGGGTCCCAGGGAGGGGTGTGAGGTTATGATCACATACAGATGCTTTCCCTTAGGCAGCCAGCATGGAACACACATGCTGAATAGTCAGAAACTCGAGATTGGTTACGTCATGGTGGATGACGGAAAACCACCTGGCCACTCCATCCCATTACCTAGACAGGGGTACTTGGCTACCTTGTTTGGCGGGCACATGCCAGTCCTGCACATGTGACTTTTTGCTGCAGCGCCTGTAAATATTAGCGAATAATAATGCTCAGATGTTTGCTTCTAAAGGCGTAGAAAAGTTGTTGCAGCCCCCTGCACAGATTTAGCTGCAAGGAGCACAGACCATCCCCATAAACTTATGAAAACTTATGCTGATAAAGCACATGCTTTGCAGAAAGGGCCCCAGTTTATACTTGGGGTGGAGAGAGCAGATTTGCAGAGCCGACCAATGTCATCCCCTGCCTTTCTTTGAGCCAGCTTCTTGCTATGAGCTAACACTGAACTAGTCTGGTATTCCATCTCCACTTCTGTGTATGTCTACAGTGCAATCTGAGGATAGACAGAGCCTTGATATATGCTGCTTTTCCAAATTAACCTGCAGACCTCAATTATCTAATGCAGCAGGTAATGGACTGCTGAGACATACAGCAAACCAGCCTGTCAATGGCTCATTAATAGTGACACATAAAAACTATGAAGGATTGCACCTTTCTAGCACATCCTGCCAGCTCTTCTATGTTGTTTACCAACATAGAAGAGAATTGCAAGTTCATTTATTTTTTTTTAATGTTTTGCATGTCAGAATGGTGGACCCCAGGTGACAAGATGAGAAATGAAATAAATGAGAAGAGACATTCCAGGGTTCCTATCATCTCTCATGCAAGAGAAATGACTGCAGCCGAATCACATGAAATTAAATTATATCCACTGAAAGTTTAGCAGCATCTCAGAATCAGTTATGTTTGAATAGTCATAGCGTTGTGAAATCAGACGATAACAACCACGATGCATAAGCTTTTAATTAGCACTCATTTCATCTACAACAATCGTTGTGGAGCGGGGGGGGGGAGGATTAAATGGGCTTAGAATCTCCAAGAGAATATGGAGTGTGCGTCTTTGATGCACGTCTGTCAGAGCTAAGGTCAAAGGAGCTTAGCTACAAAAGTGCGCCCTACATGCCAGAGAGGCCAGTTGTCACGCCTTCATGAAATCAGCCCCGTTTTATTCACTTACTTCCAAATACATTTGCACAAGCATGTAGACAATATGCTGCGGGCTCCCTTATTCCAAATTGAAAGAGTAGTCAAGCTTAGCTAAGTGGGTGCTAAATGGACAAAGCCCTTTGGCAGTCACCTTGAATGGCAGTTTATACTGAGGACACTAGAGAAATCTGGGGGGAAAGGGAAAGGGCCCAAACTTATCCCACTTTCCAGTGCTGACACAGCCACAATGCAGCCCCAAGGTAAGGGAGAACATGTTTCCTTACCTTGAGAAGTCCTCCGTGACTGCCCCACCACCACAGGATGCAGCACACACCCCACTGGCACAGCTGCATCAGCACTGGAAAATGGGATAGGGTTAGTCCTGAAAGCAAGCTAGAGTGAGCTGCAGATTGATGTGAGATGTATTAGAAAAACACGTTCTTAGAATGCCCAACGTGTTTCAATAAGAGTACTGTCATCGGGGGCAGGAATGGGCCATTAGAAACACAAATACATATAATTAAGTGGTGCAATTTAGATACAACTGCTGGGGCCAGGACCATAGACTGCCATCCCCCTGACTGGCTGATGCCAACCATCCTTTGATTCACCTGGAGCTTGTGGAATTTCTACCTGCTCCGCAGACCCTCTGAAGGCTTACTACAGTCTTTGGAAGGCCTTTACTTCTGCTTTTTGGCGAAAACTGGAATGCTTAAAGCAGTGGTGTCATCTAAATGATTTAAGAACAGGTACTCACTTTTGATTGGCATGTGTCGGGACCCGCCCACCGGAAGTGACGTCATAAGCCAGAAGTGATGTCGTGGCAGGAAGTGACATGAAAAAAGCCCTTTTTGAGGCCTCAGATGATTTTAAACTGACCCAACAGTTGCAACAGTATTCCACAGCACCCCCAGAACATGTTAAGGAGGCCTGGCATCCCCAGAGCAACTCATTTTTCAGTGGCAAGGAAAGGAAAGGCTCCGCTCGCTGCCTGCCTGCCTGCCAGGCTCTGAGAACATGCAGGCAACTCAAACATGCAGGAAATTCAAACATTGCAGAGGGCGGAGTCAACGAGTGGTCGGGCGAATGGGCGGGGCCAGCTGTACTCCTAGAAACCGGTACTCGCGTACCCCCGCGTACCCCCTGCATGACATCACTGGCTTAAAGGCCTTCTGAAAGCTGCAGGAAGCCTTTGGAAGGTCTGCGGATGCCACACACAGCCTACCTGGCTCCAGAGAGCGGGCAGCAGCACTCAGGTCCGTGTGATCCCCCCACCTCCCAGTAGATCTGCCCCTGTGACTGTTTTTGTTTTCTTTTTCCAAAACAAACCTTTACAATTTAAAGGTTTAAAGGAATTTAAAGGAATTTAAAAACTGTGTTATATATTTACCGAATGAAACTATGTTACTGAGAAGCAGCAATTTGTGACAAATTACACTCATGTCATTTTGCTGACTTCATTGTAAGTGGACCCTGGAATGCTCCACGGCCAAAAAAATAAAAATGAAATGTCATTGCTACCTTTTTTTCTGTATGCCTCTTAACAGCTGTGAAATAGATGGAAATTAAACAGGTAACACTTGTTCTATCACTGGACTTCCAGTCTGGGAAAAATTGATGAGTGTCTACATTTCATGCAGCTTGTCAAAGACTCAGGTGTCCTGCTAGAAAATAAAATGGTGGCCAGACATCCTACTGTAGGCATTTAACTATTCCAGCAGTGCAGAGCAAAATCAGAAAGACTATTGCTACAGTGAAACAAGCAAAATGAACCTGAAGCAAAAAATGGCTCCTCTAAATGAAAACAGATTATAGTCCAAACATGCTATAATAGAGGGGCAGCATTTACTCTGTTGTAAAGACTAGTCAAAGGAGGCACCATCAATTTTATGGAAATTCAATTTCGGTTCATGCCTGAGGCGGATGCTAAAAGGTCCTTCAAGCTTCACTGTGTCCCTTGAAGTATTTGTGTTATTATAAGGCAAGGCAGGAGAGTGAGACAATCAACCAGGGCAATATTTTCATGGCTTCATGGTCCCTGAACAGTTCCCTGTACAGAAAGTTCTTTACCTTCTTTCAGGATTTCTTTCAGTATTAACGTCTCAGCTGCCTTTCTTCCCAGTTTTTGGCCTTATCTTTATTATTAGCTAATGGACTGTTTAAATTTGGAAGCACAAGCTCGGACTAATATGCTTACATTGGCTTTGAATTGAGTCTCACCCGAGTCAGGGGTGGCACATGCCCACACAATGACGGAGTCCTACCCTGACTTCTATTTCTGCACAGTCTTGCATATTCCCATACAGTAGGCATCTATCATGGCCTCCGCCTAGTACTCAGCCAGTAAGTGTAGAGTTACCCTCAGAGTTACCCCCTGAGTGTTCCTTGAAGTGTTGGATTAATACATTTGCAGTTCAATCCTTGGCACATTTAAGAACATAAAAACGTAAGAGCCCCACTGGATCAGGCTAAAGGCCCATCTAATCCAGCTTCCTATATCTCACAGTGCCCACCAGATGCCTCAGGGAGCACACAAGACAATGAGATACCTGCATCTTGTTGGCACCGCCCTTACCATGGGGAAAGGGGACAAACGTCCCTTTCCCTGTGGAGGCTCCTGGTGGTCAGGCAGTTCAGGATTGGGCTACCAGGGAAGAAAAAAAAACCTCTCCAGGAATGTTGTTGTTCAGTTGCTAAGTCATGTCCGACTCTTTGTGACCCCATGGACCACAGCACACCAGTCCTCCCTGTCCTCCACTAGCTTCCTGCGTTCACCCAATTTCATGTTCATTGCTTCGGTGACACTCTCTAACCATCCTCTGCCACCCCCTTCTCCTTTTGCCTTCAATCTTTCCCAGCATGAGGGTCTTTTCTAAAGAGTCCTCTCTTCTCATGAGGTGGCCAAAGTACTTGAGCTTCAGCTTCAGGGTTTGTCCTTCCAGAGAGCAATCAGGTTTGACTTCCTGGAGGATTGACCGATTGGATCTCCTTGCAGTCCAGGGGACTCTCAAGAGTCTTCTCCAACACCATAATTCGAAAGCATCTATTCTTCAGCGCTCTGCCTTTCTTATGGTCCAGCTCTCACATCCATACGTTGCTACTGGGAAAACCATCACTTTGACTATGCGAACCTTTGTTGGCAGGGTGATGTATCGGCTTTTGATTAAGTTGTCTAGGTTCGCCATAGCTTTTCTCCCAAGAAGTAAATGTCTTTTAATTTCATGGCTGCAGTCACCATCTGCGGTGATCTTGGAGCCCAGGAAAATAAAATCTGTCACTGCTTCCATTTCTTCCCCTTCTATTTGCCAGGAAGTGATGGGAGTGGTTGCCATGATCTTAGTTTTTTTAATGTTGAGCTTCAAGCCAATTTTGGCACTTTCCTCTTTCACCCTCATCAGAAGGTTCTTTGGGTCTTCCTCACTTTCTGTCATCAGAGTGGTATTGTCTGCATATCTGAGATTGTTGATATTTCTCCCAGCAATCTTGATTCCAGCTTGTGAATCATCCAGCCCTGCCTTCCTGATGATGTACTCTGCATACATCTCCAGGAATAGCCTCAGTCAATTTGACAATCCTACTGTCTCCACCTGCGGCAGGAGCTCTGCGAAGTACAACTGTCATTATAGCTGAGGAACCTTAACTCAGCTCTTGTTCTTGTTCTGAACGGCAGTCTACAGGCAGACCACACTGCTGGCCTTGGGTTTTGTAGTATCAGTTTCTGATTGAGTACTATAGTGGCAAAGCGTTTATTATTATTGTCATTCTGCATGCACCAGGAAATGTTTTTAAAAAATTTTTTTATTGATTTTTGTTATATTCATTAGCACGTTTTCATTTTGTTATCTCAGGCGAACCAGCAGTATTTGACCAAAGGGGCTTTCATGGTAGCTGCAGATTCCTTGTATTCACTTAGGTTGAAATAAAATAAAATAATATCCCTGTGCTGTCAAAGGTTCATTTTACTTAAAAATTGTACATGGAGATGAGAGAGCTGTTTTCAGATGATTTCACATTTTTATATTTATAATTTTTCTCAGCATTTAAAAAACACTTGAAATTAACCTTAGAAAGGCAAGAAGATAAAATACTTATTTCAGACTGCCTGGCTTCTTCCTTTTCCTTCTCCTGTTATGTGGGTTTTCAGTGATGGAAGACATTCTTAATCCAGTATCTTCCAAATCCCCAAAGTCTGAAGAAGTGAGACTTGGTACACAACTATGTTTTTCAAGAATGATGATTAAGAACATGCATTCTCCTCTGCCTTCCACACTGTTTTGGTCCTTGCTTGATCTGCATAATTGGATTATTAAAAATAAATTAGTTAAGGCTAACTCATGTGACAATTTGCTTGGCCAGGCTGCCTCTACTGTGAGACTATGGTTGTTAAGGAAGGACTGGATGCTTCTGGGGCTATTTTTAGCGCGTGGCTTTTATTTTGTAGCAGGTATAAAACATGTCAAGCTATTAGGGCTGGTGTTATAACAGGAGTGGACATTAAGCAGTAAGGCTAATCCTTTCAAAAGATGTTAGCATGACTAGACCCTCAGGAAACCAGGGAAGCTCTTAGTCTTGTAGAAATGTTTGGAAAGGGCAAAAGGATGAAGAATGAGGGTGCAATCCTAACCTGGAGTTAGGCCGGCGCAGTTAGGCCAGCGCAGTTTGGCTGGCACAAGGAACACTGTAAAGTATATTTGGATCATTCTCGGAGCAGAGAGGCCAGCACACAGACATGGTCCAAATGTGCTTTGTGGTGGCCCTTGGGCCAGCCAAATTTTTCTGGCCTAACTGTGCCGGTTTAACTCCAGGTTAGGATTGCACCCAGTAATGTCATTCACAAACGAGCTGCTGGAACGCGAGGCGGGACTTACCGCCTGATTGGCTGCCCGTTCGTGACGCGTCGCTGCCTGCCCGACCGCCGCGTGGGCACCCCTGGCTTCGGAGGGAGTGCCCGCTTGCCTGGGGTGAGCGCTGGGTGCCTAGGCGAGCCGCGGAGGGGCGCGCCACCCGGAGGGAGCCCCCGCGGTGGGCGGGCAGGCGGCGACGCATCACGGACTGCCTGTCAATCAAGCGGTAAGTCCCGCCTCGCGTTCCGGCAGCTCGTTACTGAATGACATTACTGATTGCACCCTGAGAAAAAGCTGGCAATGACAGACCTTCAAAAACAGTTATTTGTGGACCGGACTTGATGTGATTAGGCAGCCATATTTGCTGTCCTCATGCCTGACCCACTCACGTAACAGGCCAGCAGAAGGGAGTCTAGTCAGAAAGAGAGTGTGGGAGAGAGGACTGGAAGCCACCCCCTCCTTGGCCTTATATGCGGGCACATTTCTCTCAGGAATGAAGTGGGCTGGGAAGAGGAACTTCCCAGTTCAAATCCTGGCTCGGCTATGAAGCTGCTTCGGTGACCTTGGGCAATCCGCAATCTCTCAGCCTCCTCAACATCATATAGCTGTTGCTGTGAGGACAGAAGCACTGCTTTGAACTCCTTGGGATGCCTGAAGGGGGCAGACATGACAAATAAAGAACAGGAAAGCAGTGTGAAGGTGTCACTTTGCAGTTACTCATGCTACTAGGAATTTATTGAGAAATGTTGTTTGAAACTTTCCTGTACATGCATGTCTTACTAAGGGCACAATCCTGACCTGGAGTTAGGCTGGCATAAGCTAAGCCAGCAAAGCTTGGCCAGCACAAGGGCCACCATAAAGCATTTTGGGACTACTCTTGGAGTTAGGGAGGATGGCACACATCTGTGTGCTGGCCTCTCTGACTCCGAGAGTGGTCCAAACATACTTTACGGTGTCCCATATGCTGGCCAAACTTTGCTGGCTTAGCTTATGCTGGCCTGACTCCAGGTCAGGATTGTGCCCTAAGTGAGGTCTGACGGTGTGATTTTCTGCAGGTTGAATGGAGAGCCAAAACCAGGGGCAGATTATCATATGAACATATAGGAGTGAGTGGCCTGATATGGAATCAGACTGGTCCATAAGAGAGACAGGCTGCAATCCTATCCACACTTATCTGGGAGTAAGCCCACTTGACTATAATGGGACTTACTTCTGAGTAGACATGCCTAGGATTGAGCTATGCATTGTCTGTCTTGGTTGGCAGCACTTCTCCAGTGCCCAGGTACGGTCTACTGCTACTCTGTGGTCCTTTACCTTGAAGTGTGGGGAGTGAGCTGGGGACCTTCTACATGCAAAACATGGGCTTTACCATTGAGCGATTCTACCCCCGTTTCTAATAAGAAGCAGGGCAAGGGCACATTATCATACGTTTGTCATTAATACGAGGTTGGCTGCTAATTGTTCACACTGCACTGAAGGGGAACAGGAGTGGCAGTACAGTGGGCCCAGAGTGGTTAATGTAAATAATTTAATGCCAGAAATTTAAGAATTAGTGTGCAATACTTAATAATTCAATATCAGATCAGCCATTTTTGTCGGTGTATGGATTCTAAATATTTAAAGATCCAATAATTGTGTTCTATGAAGGCATGCGTATGATGGGATGATATTGGGATAATAAAGTTTTAAAAAATAAATGTTCTCCAATGTCTGTGCCTAGTCTTTCTCCTGACATTCTTTAAATGTAGGAAAGGGCGAGGAAGAAAACCCCTGGAGTTGCATATGCTTGGTAAAGCCTTCCTGGTTGTTATGGTTTTCCAGGTTTATTTCTGTGCATGCGGCTGGTTTAGTTGTAGGCTTTTTCCCCTCTGAGACACAAATTGGGTATTTTCTTATGGGAGAGCTATTTTGAATCCCAGGGGAGCTTCTTTCTTTCAAACTGGAGCTTTGGGAAAGGTTGCTGGAGATGCAGCTACTTTCTTAAAGAGTGCCCTGCAAAGAGTCCTTGGATCATGTGAACTGATACCAAAAGAAGATTGATTCAAGCGTTAAGATGTTAACTGGACTAACTAACTGGGCAAGAGGCACTTTTTCAAGCGGTGTTCCTCTTATATTTAGCAGGGGGAGAGTAATTGTCCCTCTTCATCCCCGCACAGTCTTTCTAGTGGCTGTTGCAGGTGGTCTGCCTTTTTTTTTTTAAGATTGTGAGCCCTTTGGGACAGGGAGCCATTTAATTTTATTATTATTACTATTTGCCTGTAAACCGCTTTGTGAACTTCGTGTTGAAAAGCGGTATATAAGTACCTGTTTGTTTGATTGATTGATGGATTGATGGATGGATGGATGGATGGATGGATGGATGGATGGATGGATGTTAGTATTGCAAACAGAGGTGCATCTTATATTACTGCTTCTGAATAATTAAACAGTACAAACCAGGGGTGTCAAACATACTGTTTGACAGGCCCACAGACAAGCACTTTATCCTACCCCCTTGATAATTGAGTTCTCCCAGCACCTTCATTAGCTGCTCTGAGCTGTGAAGTGACACTTTGGAAGGTGTGGCACTGCTGAAAGGGTGACGTTGGGAGATCCAGTTATCATGTGTGCCACCTGTTTGGAGTGCTGCTTCTGCTGAAAGGATGGCCCGCATGATGATGGAGCTCTCCCAGTGCTGCCCTTTCAGCAGCACTGCTTCTGCCAAGGCATTTGGAAGGAGAGATGGAAGGAGGCCTCAGAAGGCAAGGAACAGTACAAGGGAAGCAGACCAAGAGAGGTGAGAAGCTGCTGAGATGCTGCGAGAGTATCTGCTAAGGTAACACTCTGCAGAGCACCTCTCGGCTGCTGAGCCTATGCACAAATGTAGATCAGTTGTGAAAATTTGCCTCTTGTGCTATTGGCCTCTAACGTATCCTGAAAGTATAGAGGGGGAGGGAGGTTACTCTACAACAGAGGCGGATCTAAGGGGGGGAAAATCTGTAAGTTTTGCAAGAAGCCTTACCTTGCAGTGGAAAACACTCCTCTCCTGCACTGTTCTAGCCAATCCTCACAGGGAACAGCAACATCTTGGCATTGCTTACTGGCTACAGCAGCAAGGGAGAGGAGGGATTTACATGACAAGGTAAGGCTCCTTGCAAAACTTACAGATTTGCCCCCCTTAGATCCGCCTCTGCTCTACAAATATGCAATTTCTAGCAGATGAATGCATATGGATGTATGCCAGGTTCTTTTCCGAATATTACTGCTATAAAGAAAAGAATGTATTAGTTTGACTCTGCTTGATATCTTATCGCCTTGGTAGTCACACTGTTGTTTAGGAAATGGAGAAAATGATAATGGAAATCAAGCCTTCAATTTTGCCTTGTTTTGAAAGGCATTTTGATGTAAAGCTGCAGGTCAGGGTTCAATAACAGCAGAATTCTATGCAAGTTTGCTCAGAAGGAAGTGATCAATAAGGCTTACTCCCAGGAAAGTATGTATAGGATTGCAGAATTGCAGTCTAGCAGCCCAATCCTATCCAAATTCCTTTGCCACCGGAGCATACACTGCATCCTGCAAGGGGAGGAATGAATCCCAGAGGTAAGGGAACCTTACTCATGAGTGGTAAGCGCTGCCCTGTTGGACCTGTGCCATACTTGGGCCTGTGCCAGCTATTTTGCTGGTGCATGTCCAAGTGGACTTGGATTTGTGGATCAAGGCTGAGAATCTAGAGGTGTTTGTTTCTGGTAAGTAAGACAGGATTACAGCCCAAGCCTTATGGAATGCTATGGGTGAAGCATTCCATGGAATGCTTACTTCTGGGTGAAATAACACAGGTTTCAAACACATCTGAGGATAGGATTTCAGTGGAGCTGCTGCTGCTATCCTCCCTCTTCACACCCATGACACACCTCTGTCATCACCCTGTTTCACACATGCTGCATACCAGCTTACTGGCACAGAGGCTCCCACAGAGACCAGTGGTGCTTGGCTGCTGCCTCTCTTTGCTGTGGTGGCCAAACTTCTCTCTATGGTGTGTTGCAACCACCGCAGAGTGCGCTGTGCCACTGCATCATTAGTGATCCCCTGTGAAGCATGAGATACTTCCAGGGACATGAGGTCACTAGAGGCAGTAACTCTCATGATCTCATGAGTGTACCTTTCTGAGGCCTTCCGGAGGCCTTGGAAGGCATTCTGAGGGCAGGAGAGGCGACCAGAGTGGTTGCATCCCAAGGTGACCCAAGACATCACTTCTGGAAGTGACATCGCTTCCAGGTCATTATACGTCCCACATATCCTCGCTGCACATCCTGCACAAAGCCCTACTTCTGGCTTGGACCTGGAGAAATGTGCAAAGGAATTGTGCATTGCCTTGCTTTATATAGCTTGTGGGTGTTCACCGTTTTACTTGTGGGTCTGATTACTTGGGGGGGGGGAGAGATAGAGAAACACATGTGTTTCTGAATGTCCCACCCTTAGAAATCAGGTAGTCTCCACAAAAGCCTCTGAGGTACTAGAAAGGTTCAAAACCAGTGAAATTTTAGTAAAAATTAGGGGAAATTGGGAATTTTCGCCACAGTAAGTGTTCAAGTTTTGCCAGGAAGTCTGAGCATCTTGCCAGAACTGGCAATTGGCAACATGCAGCACTGTGAATCTTTCTAGGCAGTTCTTCCTGTTTTGTATAAAGGTTCAAATTAACCATGTTGGAAGAGTGTTTTCATACTCAACTGAACAATGTAACGTTCAAAGATCTAGATTTATAGGGAATTCTGAAACTGGAGTACTGTAATAGGAAAGGCAAGCATATGCCTCTGCACAGATGGAATGTTCGTCTAAACTAGCTTCTTTTCTCTGCCTCCCTAAGTGACACTGCCCAGTTGGACTTGTATTGACACTACATATAGTACATATAGTACCTTAAATGTACATTTAAACTTCAGCTTGGGAATCCCAGAAAGACTACTAGCTTTTCCTTTTCTCCCTCTTCTCTCCTTTACAAGGGTTCCTTGTATTCTTTTTTTGTGCTTTTGCATCTCCAAAGAGACTGTTTCCATTGCTTCTATTTCTCATATGCCTCTTCGTAATGCATAACCTGGGATATTTTGCAATAGGCAAAACTGCAAACTGAAGCTAGTATCCTCCTTTACCATTTCAAGAATGAAACCAGTCCGTAGTTCAGGATCCAACGCTGTGTCCTATGCCAGGAATATCCTAGTGTATGTTTTGATTTTTTTCTTTTAACATCTGACTTGGTGAAAAAAAATAATAATTCAAAAGTACATACACCTCACTGTGAATTTTAGTTACTCCCAATAAAGGAATTGTGCGTCATCTATAATTTTATAGTTTTCAGTATCTAAATCTTCATCTGCCAGACATATATGGAAAATCCTATCTAGGGATTGTTTAACTGATCATGGATGCTCCTTCTGGCACAGTTTCCTATAACCCTGCAAGCAGCAAATGCAGGAAATGATGTGAGCATTTGCAGACTTTCCTCCAGTTTTTGAGATAACTAATGTAACAGTGTCCACTGCTGGCAAATCTGGTAATTGCACCACACTTTAGGCTGTTGGATGAGCAGTAATGAAAGTGGGTGCTTTCTGCATTCAGTCTGGTGGATTATGGTGTTAAAAGCCAGCTAATTCTGCTTGGGGCATTCCCCTTACTATTTCTGCTAATAATTATATTACAGGTGAAAAAGACTGAATTAGTGACCTATAGCAGTGCAGTGGCGTTACACTGTCTGGTTTAAGATCCCTACGGGTTTGTTAGAGATCAAAATAATTTAATATTTTTTTCAGGATCACTGATTTGCCTTTTATCTAAATCTGAAAGGCCTCACAGAGATACAGGGACCTGGATTTTACCTGTCAGAAGTATAAGGCAAGTAGGATTTAACATTTCAGCTTGTTAATGAGATTTTTTTGGTGGCATTTAGGCTTCCCATTATTGAAAATGTCAAAAGCCTTACTGTATCAGACATAAGGATACAGAAGTAAAAACTGCCAGGCATGATTAAATCAAAGGTCCACCTTGTCTAGCATTTTGTCTCCTATCAACCAGAGGTCTCTGGGGAACATGCAAATAGGACATGCATTATGGTGATGGCCACCCCATGTTGCTTGCTCTTCTGAGCAGCATAGTTCTACTTAGGTATCCCAGCTAATAGTTACTGATATGCCTGTGTATTTGTTAAAAACAAACAAAACTAGTATGAATTCTCAGATATGTGGCTAAATTCTCAGATATGTGGCTAAACGCACAGGTGTTTAGGCGCCTGAAAAACGTTGCCTGTCCCACCCACCCCCACCTTCACCGGCATGCCACTGGATAACAATCTGGCAGTAGTTTGTAAAGGTAAAGGTTTCCCCACAACCGAATGGTCTAGTTGTGACCGACTGTAGGGGGCGGTGCTCATCTCCGTTTCAAAGCCTGTAGAGCCGGCGTTTTGTCTGAGGACAAGCTTCCGTGGTCATGTGGCCGGCATGACTATACGCTGTAGCGCACGGAACGCCGTTCCCTTCCCTTCCCATCGAAGTGGTCCCTATTTATCTACTTTCATTTAGGTGCTTTTGAACTGCTAGGTTGGCAGGAGCTGGGACAAGCAACGGGAGCTCACTCCGTCACACAGTCTTGAACTCCCAACCTTGCGGTCGGAAAGCCCAGCAACAGCGAATTAACCCACTGCGCCACCACATCCCTGTAGTTTGTACCCATGTGTGAAATGGTTTACTGGAGCAGAACTCAGCACTGGCATCCTAATGCATATCCATTGACTATACTAAATGAAAATGGCTCTGTTGATAGTGATCTTACTGAAGAATGCTGGAAATCTGCCAGACCTCTGAGCCTTTACACAAACAATTCTGGCTACAGGCCAGCTGTAAAAGATTAGCCAGGATGTTTTGCTTCTTGGTTTGTATCCTTAGTCCAGAACCCTTCCATACAATAATACCTTCAATCCTTCATCTAGCAACCCATGCAATTCAGTTCACATGGTGTGATCACAAAATCAGAAGCAATGTTTATCCAAATAATTTAGACAAATTCCAACCTGTGCCTGACTTTCATGGGCATGATCTGGTCACCTTGAACGGCTTTTAAGTTAAGACTTACTGATCAATTTAAACTTACATTGGAAATGAGTTTAACAGTGATAAGCATCAGAGGTGAACCTGGACGGGGATCACAATGCTAAGTTTTGCAGGCTGCTGATCTCTGGTGTAAAGCGTCCCCTCACCTCTACCTCCTCCAAATGGCTATTTGGGCGAGGTGGAGGGGACACTTTACACCGAAGTTCGGCAGCCTGCCAAACCTAGTGTTGTAATTCCCCTCCAGGTATGCCTCTGATTAACACTGGCTGAATAATTTCCAAATGTATTAGTGGTGGAATTGCAAGGTAGGCCACAATATGTGGTGGCATATCACTGCTTATTACCCTTGTCACGTCCCTGAATAAGCCTTGTAATCCTGAGTGACACTCAGATTTTATCTCAGGAATGGAAGTCTGAAGCCATTTCAGTTTCCTGGTGCTTATTTATTTTCATAGAAAAGGGGGGGGCAATTCAGTCTCCCTAGAAAACTCATTGGAAGTCCATTTCAGACAGAGACTTTCTGTTTCATCAGAGGTGTGTTGGCTGTATATCATAAATGACTTTGTTACTCATACCCTCAATAGGAAATTGGATATTCCCCCAATTTGGGGGGAGTGAAAGTGACAGGCTAACACTTTTCCAGAGTTAATTAACATGTATATCTTTAAAAAGGGTTTTAGTTCTGTGTGTGACCTGGATTCATGAGACATGTTGAGAGATTAGAGCTCTACACAGTCGTATCCAGATATATATTAAGTCACAACTCTCTGAATGCAAACAGGCGGGTAGTCCTACTTGTACGGGCAGGCTCCTTTTTTTTATTATACCATCAGGAATAATTTTCACATTGAAAAAGAATTCTACTCCAAACCTCTTCTATTATGTGCAGAAGGCATGTGATTATGATTATTTAAAATGCTAGGAAGCAATTGAATATAACCATGATAAATTTCCTGCCGTGAATGGCCAACACTATGCCTGGAACTGCAGCCACAGTAGTGGATGGAACAGAGTATAACCTATACCTAGATGTGTTTGAAAACAATGTTATTTATTATACTCTGAAATAAACCCATTGTGTTCAATAAGACAATCCTAATCTGTGCAGGAGCAGGCAGGCCCATAGGCCTGTGCTGCATCCTAACACAGGTTAGGCAGCAGCTGGAGTGCACTAAGGGGCAAAGAAATAATTTCCTTACCCCGGGGTAATCCCAGCCAGCCCAATGGGGCTGCTCAGGCCTGTGCCTGTTAAATAGCGGGGCCATGTAACAAAGAGACAGGAAATCCCTCCCCAGCCTCCCTGCCTTCCCCTTGCTCCGCAGCCTCCCTCCCACCTGCTCCCAGAGCCCCTGCGTTGGCCAAACTTTGCCAGAGTGGGGAAGACTTACCTGCTGCTGGCTGCAGCATGCCTGGACTGTATTGGCCCAGTGCCCCTTGTGCCTTATAGTATGTTTGCAACAGTGCTGGGCTAATGCAAGCAGCACTAGGGCCACCGTAAAACGTGTTTGGCCCATTCTCGGAGTCAGAGAGGAATGCACATGCCAGTGAGAGTGAGCTCCGAGAGTGGTCCAAACGTACTTTATGGTGGCCCTTATGCTGGCCAAACTTTGCTGGCCTTACTGTGCCGGCCTAACTCCAGGATAGGATTGTGCCCTCAGACATAAATACTGTATATTATTTGTTTGCTCATATAAGAAAAAATATTCATTATTAATATAATTGTTTCAAAGTGTTTCATTGCCTGTGTTAATTTTGCTGAAGAGCTTTTGTGGTGCAATATAGGTGAGTGAAGACCAATTGTATTTCTTTACTTTGAGGTATTACAGGCTGCACACCTTCCTGGGATTAAGCCCAGTGAGACTTACTTCTGAGTATACATGCATAGGGTCCTAGTGACATGTCTCTAAAATTATGCTTCAATTAATTTTCCATTGAATTCAGGGTTTTGACTTTGAAGCTCAGGATTTCTGAAGTACCAAAATTAGTTACTTAAAAAGTATTATATGCAGAATGTGGGTTTTCTCTCCCAAGCAATATGTGCTCCAAAGAAAGAATTATTATCCTGTCTTGGGTTCTGCTGTCTTTTGAAAAAATTATTTTCTTTCATTCCTTCCATTATGCCTTTCTGTGACAGGAAAGATAGTGAGGCAGTGATGATAAGATCTAGCCCTTTGGTTTCTCTGGCATTCATAGGTCCGTGACTTTGAGAACCCTGAAAAGACACACAGTGTCAGCCAACACTGCATTTTGACAGATCCTGAATACTCTGCGCTCTCCGAATATGCCACCCTCACAGTGACCCTGCTGCCCATCCAGAAGTAGTTGACTGGTATTTTGAATTCCTCTCAGAAACATGTTCCTCAGCCACAGTCACTTTACGGTGACAGCACTCTTTCCGAGACCCTATCCAAAATAAATGCTCTCTCTGCCAAACACATATTTTGGAAGGAAAGAAAAGGGGACCATGACATTTTTATAATTTTCAAACAGCAAATGTTTCCTATTCAGGCGATATTTTATAATGAAGAAGTTTGAGTTGAAAATGTACTACAATTTGAATTGGAAAACCATTACTACAAGTACAACCAAAAATCATATAAATAGTTCTCTGTTACTTTTATCTCCTGTTCAAGCTATAGATTGTAAAGCAAAATACGTTGTTGGAAAGAAATGCGTATATTACTTTTTCAGAATTCTGTGCAAACGTTCTCAAAAAATCATGACGTAACTATTCAACAGCATTAACAACTGCTATTGCAGCTATAACAATTGCTGCTTCTTAAAAACATATAGGTACTTATGTGGTCCATGCTTAAACATTAAAAACAATATGAAGTATTACTAAAGTCGAGCAGATTACAGTCATATACTCTTGAACTAAGAAAGGCGCTAAGCAAATCTAGACTGTGGTCTTTACCACGTTTGTTTTCTGACAAGTAAAACAAGTAACAGGGCCAGTCCTAATTTTAGACTACGTTGATGATCATGAATATCCTCATCAGCTAGGCACTATACAGTGGTTATACTTGGAAGTGTATGTTGAAGGAAAGGATGAGCTTGAGAGTTCTCAATCCTGTTCTTTTCCCAGCCACAGCATGCAGGAACTCCAAAATGGACTGTGCTGTATGCTGTGGTGGTAGGCAGACTGGGAGATTTGGGAAAGGGAAAATATTTCTCCTTGTTCCTCCAAAAGCCTCCTGCTGGCCAATGGGTCTCCTCGAACCTGTACCAGCTCTTCAGCTAGTGCATGTCCAAGGAAACAACGGGGACATGCTGGCAGTTATTAGAAGGGATAGCATCTGGCGCACGTTGCCTGCACTGGGTGCCACCTCCTCCTACTTCATCATGCACCCAGATCTCCTCCCACCGTGTTTTGCCTTACCCCATCCCATTCTGCTCTGCCAACATCCTCCCTGGCATTCTTGTCCCTGCCATTATCCTCTGGGCCTCAGTGGCCTGTCTGGCAGCAGGCCAGAATATTTGCAGAGTGCTTTCTCATCACTTGAGATGGCTGCTATCTTTTAAGGCAGAGGCTCTGCCTCTAACAGCTGCATGAGGGGGCAGAAAAATCAATAAACCTTTTCCCAGCAGTGATGGGAAACGCAGTGATGAGGAAAGGTGCCTTTCACGCAGTTTGTAAAGGCACAAGGCCTCTGCCTATACTCTAGATATACTCTAAATAGTGGTTCCCAAAGTGATGGGTTGCGACCCACCACCCTGGGAGGCACTGGGGTATGTCCTTTTAAGGGGTGGCAGAAGGAAAAGGCAGCAGTGCAATCCCCATGATCACCAGGCCTTACCCCTGGCAAAGGTGGCATGCAGGGAGGTAGCTGCAGGGCTCTCCAGGCCTCGGAACACGTTTACAACGCAATCGTGACTATTTCTGGTTTCTCAGCTGCAAACCAGAAGTGGGTTGCGATCGCATTGTAAATGCGTTCCGTGGCTTTGGGAACCCTGCAAAGGGGGGGGGTCCAGAGCTCCCCACCCTCCCTGGATGCCACCACTGCCAGGGGTAACTAAAAATCAAGCCTCTCTGGCCAAGGCAGCAGCGTGATCCTGGGGAATCATGGCAGCAGAAACTCCCTTGGAGGAGTTTGGGAACCACTGCTCAAGGTATACTAAACTCTAGATATGTAAACACCACCACCACCACCACCACCACCACCACCACCACCACCACAGTGAAGCCACTTATCATTATTTTGAACTCTCCTCAAAAGTTTTTGCTCTTGCCACCTCAGGATTAACCTGGAAGAGTGAAATGCCAGGGTATAAATTGTCAAAGAAATAAATAATCCCGTGGGGAAGGCTGAAATCCAATTCCTAGCTATAGCTTAAAAAGGAAGGGGGTTGAAGGTGATGCTCTGGTGGTTTTTGGAGAGCAGTCAACTACCTCAGGATGACCCCCCTCCAGTAATGGAGGAGATTCTGTGCTTCACCCTGGATTTCTTAATGCAAGGAGCATGTAGTTAGAAAGTTCTTCTGGTTGCTTCTGTATTGCCTTTGACCACAAATCCCTTATTTCCCTGCTCTTGTACTCTGTTCTCCTTCTAATAAATGCATTTCTGTATTCTGAAATAAACCTACCTCTCTTGTTAGGATGACAGCTAAAGAGCTATTTGCCTCTTTACTTCCTGACAGACCACTGGGCCAATGCTACAAGTGCTGTGGGAGTGCCTGTGTATGCATGTGTGTATGCTTACGGGAGCAGAACAGCACAGGCCAGTCCTTTCTCTCCTCCAGCTATGAGCGTCAATGCTACAGGATGTTTTTTTAACTGGCTAACAGGCTGGAAGGGAAGTATTGAGGTGAAGCTTCCATTCCATCTCTGGCAACCCCCGTTCCCCAGGGATCAGGCAGGGACATTGCAATGACAGCTAGGTTGCTGAGCAAAATTCAGCTGCTGGAGTACAAGGAAATCAATGTGATTGTTCTCACTGAATCAAGCTACTGAAATGACTCGGCATTTCTGAGTCAGTGGCCCGAGTCGTGAGTCAGGGGTGGAGCTATTGACATGCAAGACTCGAGTCTCGTGAGAATCAAGCCAAAATGTGAAAACTCGAGTTAAAATTCAAGTCATGTCTCTTTTTTCCCCAACACTGCTTTTTAAAATGGCACTCTGTTGGGACTCAGCTAACTTTACAAGCCAAAAAAAATTGTTTCACTTTACCAGTCACTCGATCCTTTCTTTTTATCCTTTTCATGTATGTGGGTGGGTGGAAAGACTTCTGGCCTTAAAGGCTGCCAAATGCTAATAGGTGCAGATATATGAATGATAATAGGTGCAGGTATAATGGTGACTGAGTAGCAGGGTTCCCTGACTAGTAGCAGTTCGTTTAATCCTTGATGCACGTATACACTAATCTTCCTCGTCAGTTTCGTGACCTACCAAAAAATTGGGTTGCGATCCTCTGATGGGTCCTGAACCATCATTTGGGAACTGCTGAATTAATTTTTAAAATACACAAGCAATGTCATTTCATTTGCACTGTAAAATAAGAGATACTTATCATCTTTTATACCAGATTAAACTCTGGATTCCTCTGTCCTGTCTGCTCCCTTTTTTCAGATTTATACCCAATCTTATAGTATAAATGGCTCTCAAGGCAGCAGTGGTTTTTCAGGAGGCAGAGTTCATTCTGTGAAGTATGATTCTGGTCCACTGTCTGTCTGCCTTTGATTCTTTCACTGGCCCCAACATGTAATGTTATCTGTGATGCTGTACACATTCATCTTTTCCTACTGTTGATTATGATCTGTTATTGTATGTAACATTCTTTGATGTTCAAAAATCTATTAGTTGTAGTATCTGTAAATTGGAAATTTAAAATTGAATCCTGTTCCACTCCATAGCTTCTTTTGTGCATTTGTACTGGTAACACTTGAGTAAAGAAAATAATGTATTTCTTATCATCAGTATATTTAGCTCTTTGTCATGGTACGCAAACAAAACACATAATTACACTGTTCAATCTGAGATGACAATGTCTGATCGTTTAACAATGCAGAAAGCCTTCGCAGAAGGCTTTCCCTCAGGTTTAAGACATGAATATTAGCAGCTGAAGTGATTTCATATGACTTAAATGGTATTGCACAATTTGATTTTCAAGTTGTGGCAAAGACACATGTGACAATCCTGAAATTGGTATCGAGCAGGGGGAATGGAGACATGAGACGCAACATCAATGTGTGGTGGCGTGTGAGGTGGGGTTCACTCCTCTGCTTTGCTTACCTGGGTGGGGTACATTGTGCTTGCTTCCCCTGTTGGGGAGGTGAGGTAGGGAATCCAGTTGGCTGTTCGTGGCAGAAGGCCTGCAATGAGAAATCTGAGGAGACAAGTGTTAACCAAATACCTTGCCGTACATATTGTAAGGGAAAATCGGGCTGCCCCTAGAATGGCTCCTTATATGGCTGTGATCACCAGCCATATAACAGGGGTCTTTGAAGATGCCCTAGTGCTAGGTCATTGGTGTGGGGGTGGGCGGAATGGGGTGGCAAGAGGAAAGGGGACCAGGCTGGAGAGGGGGTATGATGAGGTTGTGTGATTATTGGCAGTCACAGCTCCACCGATATCCTATATTCCTTCCTGGCCTCAATCCACCTCCTGGATTCCACTTAGATTTGTGCCAGCCAAAGAAGTGGCATGTCTAAGTAGACCTATCACTGGGAAGCAAAGGCTTACCTCAAGGTAAGGGAATGAATATTTCCTTTCTTTGAGGCCTCTGAGACTGCTCCCCTGCAGGATACACTCCCACAGACTGCACTCCATTGGCATGGCTGCATGTTGGCAATTTAGTTTTGGCAGCAGTTAATGCCTCACACTGGCCTAGAAACATGAGGAGCTGTGCTATCTTGGTGGAAAGTGGAGCAGGCAGTTTAGGGAGCTCATGGGTTTATAAGGTAGGCAAAGACATTGAAAAGCCAAACGAGGGCGGAGAAGAGGTGGTAGCTTGTTTCATGTGTGAGATGGAATAATGATTTGTAATAACCGTCACATCTTTGTATTGGTAGTAAGTCACTAGTACAACATGGAATGTATAATGTTCTAATCATACATAGTCACTTTAATTGTCATGATTTAGACAGTGAATGGATTAATTACAGATATAGCCCCACAGCCTGTTTTTACTGAAAGCAGGTAATCTTTCTTTTTTACATCATTAAAGCCTCACATTTAGAAAATGTGTGCTAAGGAGGGTCATTCTCTGCATTGTTTTTTTTTCCTGGTCATGAGAATAGTCCTACAGGTCACATGTGTATGTCAGCCCTAAATCTAGATCACTCATTTGTATTTGCTAGTCCATTGGTACTAAGGCTTGTGACAGCCTACACTACTGCAAAACCAAACCAAGCACACATGCATACCTAGACATTACTTTTTTTTCTAAGATCTGTAAAACATCAGCAATCTCAGTCCATAAAGAAATACTTGACTAGTACTGGGATAGCCTTATTACGAGATGTATAGAACACCTGAAAACAAATATTTACACAATAATTTCACTGAAAATCCAAGTACATTCAAGTCACCCTTGCTTTTGTCATACATACGTATTTCCTAATGGTGGTAATATGCACCAGTCTTCCTCATGTATTGTTTTTATTCATTGGTGAAATGTTTGTGTTGTGATATCACAATGAGGGAAGTGGCTGTGCAGTGCCTGTATTCAATAATCCAATCATCATCCCCATGATTACAGAATGACGATGCATTTTACACATCTGGGAAAACATCTGGGAATGAACTGGTAGTATAGGAAGATGGATAATGTTGAGAATCTAAAAAAATTTTTTGTTTATTTTTGAAAGCTTCTTCTTACATATACATTATTTCTCATCATAAATAGATGGGTTTTTGAATTCAGAGTACCCTAAATCTATAATTATTCCTAGTTATTTATCGTATAGGCATTTGATGTGACCACATTTTAAAAATCCATCTGCTTTCTAAACCTTGCTCTGGCTTGAAGTGCATGTATTTTATCACAGATTTAAGACAGCAGATGGCTCTCTTGAGTTTCACTTGGAACACCTAATGCTGTAAACAGCTATCCTGTATGCCCAAATTGCAAATAGAGAGAGTTTGCTTTTGTTCTCCATGGTAAAAATCTTCCTTAAAAAAAAAAATCACACCTTCTTTCAACAATTCCAGTACTTTCTTCACATTCCTTTCTACCCCATGATATTCCACGCCATCCCACCACAGACTGGGAATGACAAATATGCAATCTGAACTTGCTGAGATGAGGCTGTATTATTTACTATTTAGAATAAATGTTTATAATTTAGAACAAATTAGGGAATGTGACATATGAAATAGTATTTTGCCACTTTATGATGCATTATTATTTTGTACAAGACAAAACAATTGGACATGACAGTTTAAAGGTGCATTAAAATCTTTGAGATTTTTTTTTTATTTTCTACATTGTACAACAAAGTTTCCTAATGAGTACAGGTAGTACTAGTACAGAATTATTTGTCAATCCTTGTGTTTCCCTTTGTTCTGGAAAACTGTATTCCTTCACTGTCTTGGATTTTGGAAAACAAAGTCATATTCTTAACTGACAGCCCAGTTCTAACCTGGGCTGAAGTAGGCAGGCCTCCTGGCCTGCACCGTATCTAGCTCTGGTTCACAGGTAGCTATGGTACAACTCATAAGGGAACACGTCTTCCTACCCAGAGTAATGCCCCAGCCACCCCAGTGGGACTACTCCCGCCAACCGGGCTGGGGCTGGGGGTTAGGATTCCACCCAAGTGCAGGGTTCAAGTGCAGGGGCCTATCTACACTTACCTGGGAGTAAGCTCCATTGTCTATAGAAGTACTTAATTCAGAGTAGATATGCATAGAATTGGGTTCTAAATTCCTCTTCCATGACCTCCTAATCTGTTACCAAGATTGCTTCCTTGAAATGTGTTCTTCATTACATTCTGCCATCTCAAAATGATAGACTACAATACTTGTCCAATCTCTTGTTTGCACTGTCCAAGGTCCTGATGAAAGCGAACAGACTTTGCAAAGCAAAAGGAGAATGTTTTCACAGAACGTGAATGTTTCCCAAAGCTACGTCTTACTGACAGTCTATTTTTGAAGAAAATCTTACGTTTTGAAAAAGAATACATCGTGCTATGGGATTAAGATGGAATGTATGCTTCATCCCATAACACAATGTAAGTAAAACCTAAATTAAAATAAATGCCAACCAGTAAATCGTATTAGGCTAATTCTAGCTATTGATGAATCACTACTAGGCCTAACAAATGGATTTGAAACCAACACATCTTCCATTCAGTGCAAAGTCCATACTTTCAGCACAATCCTATATGTGATTACTCAAAAGTGAGTCCCATTGTGTTCAATGGCTTACTCCCAGGAAAGTGGTATTAAGCCTTTGTTAATTAAAGAATTTAGGATAATAATGATTGTTATTTTTAGAGATACAGGGATCAGTTGAAAGTGGATCATGCTGGAGTTCATTTGTAGAAGGTTTTAGAGGGTGTGCCTACACTTTAAGTGCAAAAGTAAGTTTCAGCTTCAGTAAAACAAGATTTTAAAGGGGGAAATGTGTAAATTTATAAACTGCTCTCCTGTTTATCCAGTTTTCCTATTATTAAATACATTGGATAACTCTATAGAAACTGGGCATATGAAGTCACAGTTTAACCAATGAGGAGTAAAGTAGAACCACTACTTCCATTTTATGGTTCCAAAAATGCAACCTATCCCATTAACTTTTGCAACCACTTCCAGTGCAGGCTAATGTTCTGCTTGTGATCCACTGCAACACGTAGATCCTTTTCACAATTAGTATTGTCAAGCCAGGTATATTGCATTTTATACCTGTGCCCTTGATTTTGTTGTTGCATAAAAGCAGAATAATAAGCATTTGAATAGTCTTTATGAATCTGCAAAGCACTTGCTGTGTAGTATCTTGATGTCTCCTACAACTCAAAGTATCACAAAGTATTGTTTTCCCCATATGGCATTTGAGGAATTGTGGCTGCAAACATATTTGGTTCAGTATGGGGACAGCATATATTCGCAAGAGCTTTAGGGCCCAATCCTATGGGACTTAATGTGGGTGGTACGAGCGTACCACCCACATCTCTGTTGTGAAGGTGCCATGAAGTGCCTCAAAAAGGCCTTACCGCTGGTGCCAAGCCAGCCCCGCACTGCCCAGAGGTGTCAATGCAAGCTGGTGAGCAGTACGTGAACTGGTGGCCGTTCTCATGTGCTTTCCAGGTGGGGCGCGAGGGCGTTCCTGGGAGGGGGAATGGGTGCAGAATGGGAGTAGTACTTTTGTTGCCGGATTCTGCACCAGCAAAATAACCGACGCAGAGGAGAGCCATCATCAACCCTGTGCCATTACCACGGGGGAAGGGGACAAATGTCCGCTTCTCCCACGGAGCCTCCTCTGGTGGCCTGGCTGCCATGGGATGCAGTAGTAACCACTTGGCTACCACTGCTCATACAGGTGCATGGGCAGCTCAGGATTGGGCTGCCTGTTAGTACTACCTATGGAAGTGTCAATTGCAGCATCTTTTCTTCGAGGCCTGATATCTCCACAGGCTATGTAATACCAGTGCAGACCCCATGGCAGAATGGAAAATCATCGGCTCAGAACAGATGGAAATCTCATTGGTGGCTCTTGGTTGTACAGTGTGGGGAAAAAGAGAGCTCATTGCACATGCTCAACCCAAATGAATACTAAGGATGGTGGTTATTTTGTCCTAGAAGAGACACCTGTGGAAAACATGAAGTATGGTCATCACAATAACCTGCTTGAGCACTTGCCAGGAAAAAAATTAGTTTCTCACATAAGATGTGACGTTCCCCCCCCCCCACACACACATCTCAAGAACCACTAACAAGAGCCATCCCCCTTTTCAAAAGACAAGATGAGGTGAAACCAAGGATGTTGGATAGCTGGATAGGCCATGACGTCACAGACTTGAAGCCGTAGATTTACTAAAATGGCTGACTGAATCATTGCCGCGAACGACGAGGTTTGCCGCCGGAAGGGCTCGCTCGCTCGCTCGGCGCGCGTGTGAAAGTTAATTTTATGTGGGGGGTGAGTGTAGAAGTTTAAAAAAATACTCTTAATAGCCTAGAAGTAAAAAAGAATTACTCTCCTATTGACAACTACTTGTGTTATGAAGAGATTTTAATGTAATATAATTACGCGGAATTAAACCTTGGAATTGCATATTAACTCATAATATGGTTACCACTGATGTTTCTCCACGATCACACGTTGTTATTTTGGTAAGTTTTTACTTCAGGAGTAAACGATTCAGCCCTAAACATCATGCGAAAACCCATTGGAAATGCTTGGAATGAGCAATGTTTTGGACATACTGTCATGGCCGCTAAGGAGTCAATACGTTCCCATTCATTCTAAAGGAAGGGCCTAGCCCTGGGTGAAACCTCATGTAGCTGCCATAACAAAGATCCATCAACAAACATACAGCCTCTTAAAAGTCTACAATGGAATCTATGGATGCTTGTAAGTCCAGATGCATTTGCTTAGTTTCAAAAAAACGGACTCAGTCCTGCCTAGGGCTTTTATTCTGCATATGCTGCACAAGTGTGTGTGTGTGTGTGTGTGTGTGTGTGTGTGAGAGAGAGAGAGAGAGAGAGAGAGAGAGAGGTTTTGTTTCAATAGTTCAAAAGCATTCAGGTGGTTGAATTTTTACAATCAACCTCATTTCCCGCCCCCAATCTCCCTTTGAACCGTTCCCCCCCCTTTCCACTCCCTTCCCATTTCCCCTGTTATGTTAATATAAGCAGAGACGAGCTGACTTGATCACGAGTCAAGGTTGCATGGTGGTCACAGGCTCAGGAAGCTGCGCGTTCTGGAGCAGAGCGCGTCTCCCTCCACCAGCCTCTGCCCCCGTCCTCCTTCCCGGCTCATCCGGCCCTGGCCGGCTCTCGCAATTCCCCTCCAGTAGCAGCGTGTCCAGTTTCGAATGAAGACTGAGTGCAGAGGAGAGAGTGAGCGCTGCCGGCTGTGTTTGGGTTGGAGGCTCCCTCCCACAGCCACAGTTTACCTGCCTCGGCCACGGGCGGGGGAGCTGCTGGCACAGAGCCAGCGTGTGTGTGCCAAGCGAGGCCCCCCGTCTGGCATTTAGCCGCGCCGTTATTCCAGGAGAGTAACCCTGTTAGTCTGTCGTCGCAACAACAGCAGCGACACATTGTACCGAGGAGAGCAGCCCGAGCAGGGACCACAACGGGAGCCGCCGTAACACCTGAGAGGCGAACAAACGTCTCCGTGGCAGGGAAGCGCCTCACCGTTCCCGCCACGCATCACGTCCTGAATGTACTATTCGGGACTCTTTGTTGTCGCCGCTGCTGACGGGGCTCTCTCCGCTATCGTGTACTCTTTCCCGCCCAGAAGGTTAACCCCGGGCCCCGGCTGGCGGATTCAACGCCTGACTTGCCGGGGCGGGGCAGGAGGGTGGCTTGCGGTGGGGACTTGGGGAAAGCGAGAAGGAAACGGGGGAGACCCAAAGAAGTCAAAGCCGCGCGCCACCACCCCAGACTGTGGATTTCCTTGCAAGAGGCGATTAGTCAGAGCCAAGCAGCCTGCCTGCACTTTCACCCAGAACTGAGACTTTCTGGAGCGAGGCAGAGAGAGAGAGAGAGAGAGAGACGTCAGATTACAACTTCACGGTCTCTCTCGCAGACACGCCGTCTCTCACTTTCTGGCACAGAATTTCTGTCACGCACGCCCAGACACCCCCCCCCCAGTCTCTTTTTCTCGCACACACACACACTCTCACCTACATTTTCTCTGCCTCTCTCCCCCTCCACTCACGCGCACATTCTTTCTCTCCCACACACGCGCGCGCGCCTCACAGCAATCACAAAAGCCCCACTGGAAGCCGAGGGGCGGCAGCGTGTGGCTCTCTTGGCGACAGGCGATTTCCTCCAGTAAATTGCGCCGAGCCTTTTCAGCCCACCTCTCCTTTCTCTTTTCCTTGCCTCCCTCCCTCCCCTTTCCTTTTATTGTCATCATCTCTCTGTGTGTGTCTCTCGTTTTCTTTCCGTTCTCCCACCCCCCCCACCCCACCCCCACCCCAAGGACAAATCCCCTCCCTCAGTTGTCTTGGGAAGGCAGTGTGTGTGTGTGTGTGTGTGTGTTGTGTGTGTAGGGGGGTGTCGGCTAGGGTGGGACCGAGGCACCGTAATTAAGGCTCTCTCAGGAGCCGAAGCGCGCGCTCTCCAGATGCTGCTTTCCGCGGCACTCGGCGGCAGCCCTGAAGAGGAGGTCGCGGCGGCCGGAGCTCCAGCGGCAGCAGCGGCAGCTCCAGCTATGGACAACCGGGCATGAGCCGAGAGCGGAAGAAGCGCTAGCGAGATCGCGGCCACCACCGGTGCCGCTGCTCCTTGTTGCTGCGCGCTCGGCCCGAAGCCAGGCGGCTCCATGTGGTGACCCGGCGGCGGCGGCGGCGGCGGCGGCGGTCTTTGGCCATCTGACGATGGGTTGTCGACCAAACTGAGCCGAGTCCAGCGCCTGCTTCTGCTGCGCTTGGCAGGACGCGCGTGGAGCGCACGACGGAGCGGCCATGGCTGCGGCCATCGCCAGCGGCTTGATCCGGCAGAAGCGCCAAGCGCGCGAGCAGCACTGGGACCGGCCCTCGGCCAGCAGGAGGCGCAACAGCCCCAGCAAGAACCGCGGGCTTTGCAATGGCAACTTGGTGGATATCTTCTCCAAGGTCCGCATCTTTGGCCTCAAGAAGAGGAGGTTGCGGCGCCAAGGTGTGTGCCTGCCTGTGCTTTGTGTGCCTGTCCGTCTGTCTCTGTGCGCCTGCGTGTGCTTGGAGGGAGCAACCTGTGGCCGGCAAATTGGCGGGGCACAGCCCGCCGCTACAGGGCAAAAAGGAAAGCTCCACCCGTTCTTGACACCTTCTGGTGCGCTTGCAGTGGGGAGAGATCCCGCCCAAGCCGCTTCTGACTGGCAGGTCACTGTCAGGCCCATTTTATAGAAGGGGATCTAAAACAGGCTCTGGGTTGCATAATTTGAAATAGCTCACCCCATTCCCCATCTTTCATAATCATTAATGTGAATCCATTCTTTTCATACATAATCATGCATTTTCTGGGTGGAAACAGCTCATTCTTCAAAGCCCAAGCCTATGCATAACTCCTCAGAAGTAAGTCCAATTATAGTCAATGGGGCTTGCTCCCAGGTAAGTGTAAATACCTTGACTGCTCTTGACTGCTGAGCAAAAAAGAGTGGTTAATGAGTGGCTAGGGGGCCACAATAATGACCTTGAGTAGATAGGTTCAACAAGCCTGTGTGGTCTTATGCCCACTTTACAGAAAGGAAAGAATAATTTGCCAATCCTTTGAACTAGCTGCACTTGCAGGCATTTCATAGCCAAAGGCACATGGTTCAAATAATGGGACAAGAAACTATCCCTTAATCCTTCTAACTATCCTTGTCACTCACAAATAGGGGTGTCATTTCCTCCAACCTTTCCAACGCATGCTTATGACTAGAGTGGCAATTCTGCTTGGAGTTAGTGCTGCTTCATATGGAACAGGCAGGGTGGTTATTCACAATAATTAATGCAGAGTTCAAGGGTAGGATTATTGTATATATTTGTTTTTATTCAGACAGAAGTGTCTAAATCAGTGCTTGTCCCAGCATTTCAATTAAATGGGGTGGGTTGTGAATGTGATGTAAGTACAATAAAATCTTTTGCCCTTCAAAATCTAACTAGAATATAACTTGTATCATCTCTTCCTTATTTCCTTCACTGGAAACAAGGTTAAAAACTTGGGAACCCCATTCAGAGATAGGTCCCTTTCATACCTATTTATTGGAGCAAAGTGTTCTGGATGCAATGAGAGCAGTCCTGGAGGAATCATATATTTGATTCTTCAAACCTTAACTCCTGCAAACAGTAACTCTGCAAACCTTTGTTGTCCTCTTTGTCTTGCAATACTTCTTTCTCATTCAAATTTTGCAAATAATTATTTTTATGAATTCAAAGAAACTGACATTTGAAGCAGCTCCTAGAAACTATTTGTATTTACTGTGGTCACTTGCTTCAAATCCAGTGAAGCACAATGTTAGGAAAGATAAATTTATGAAGCTTGAAAGGTTATTTGTAAAGAAAATAATTCTTTCCAATGTCAATAACTTAAATTTTAGTGAAGGCATATTTACAGGAAAAGAAGCCCAGAGAATTATCACAACAGGACAAACTGAGACAATCTGTGGATCAATAAAAGCTTAAATGGAAAAAGAGTTCCTGAAAATAAATGGTAAAGATATGTATAAGTACTATGTTTTGAGGGAAGGAATAACTGCTTTATGCAGCAAGTTCTTTTTTCCCCTTCCATTCCAGTTCATTATTTTTCTTCCATCCCAGTTCATTATTTCACAATTAGAAATGGATAGTACAGCAAGATAGGTGTTTTGGTGCTCTGTTACTTTAAGAATGCACAGCTGTTGAAGTGGAGAATCCTTTGACTGTAAATGTGGGAGAACCCCAGTTCTCTTTCAACCCTAGTTTTGCAAGCTCTGTAGCTGACTCACTCCAGTCATGTTGGTTTTTGAAACATTATTTTCATTTTCACTTTGGGATACTCTACCCCACTTTGGAAATTTCCTCAGTTCTTTTTTTGCACCATCACTTCAGCCATCTCACCAATGTTGTGCCATTTCTTCCCTTTCCTATGTACAAGGCAGCATTATGTTATATTTCCTGCCTTTATTCTGTCCCTTCAGAGTGTTTTCAAACATCAGGGCTATGATTCTCCCCAAAGGACAGTAATTCAAGTAATAGTAACCTGAGGGAGTCTTAACAACTTGAATGAGCTAACACACCATGCATTTGTGCAGGTATGTTGATGCTCTCTCTCTCTCTCTCTCTCTCTCTCTCTCTCTCTCAGCATAGTATAGTATACTTTTGAGGGATAAATTGCAAGTTCGCACGCTCCTGCTCCAGATGGATTTGGTCAAAGCACAACCAGACTATAAAATCAGGGTTGTAGGAAGCTCCTAAATTCCTGAGGATTTCCTATTGTGTTGATAGTCTGGATTTCCATGTTCTGTGACAAAGCTAGTATCATCATTTTCTTATCTGAAACTATGATCTCGTCCAGAAAAGCTTCCCCCCTTTTAGGTTTTATTTGTTCCCCACTTCTCTTGCATGTGTGTGTAATGCAAGCTCTTTCCATTCAC
The DNA here is from genome assembly GCA_029204185.1 of Lerista edwardsae. Taxonomy (NCBI): domain Eukaryota; kingdom Metazoa; phylum Chordata; class Lepidosauria; order Squamata; family Scincidae; genus Lerista; species Lerista edwardsae. Next base: position 540,910 of record JAJKFI010000194.1, on the reverse strand, counting down.
AAAGTCCACCAGAGAGCATTGTTGAAATGCCTTTTTTGGCTGAGAACGCTTTGTCACAGTTTTGCTTTTGAGGGTATTACTTCTTAATAAAAACTCTCATTAATGGGTACTTAATAGCACCAGTTAACTAAATAATAATGATAATTAATAGTGCTACTGATTTCCAACCTACCAATCTTTCTTTCGTTTTTGAGTGCAGACAGTACAGTGATGTTTATGGCTTCCAAATACTGTGCTTGGTCAAAAGCAACCTCAGCAGAGCAAAATTAATGGCTCCATTTATTATCCTGTTTGTTTAGTTTTACACACAGCCACTTTATGCTCTTACCATCTTTGTATCATTTTTATTTTCAGTATTATGAGAAAGAGGCAATTTCTCATTTGCTGTTTTTAAAAAGTTTGTGGTTTGTTTTTTTTGTTTACTACCAAGTGTAAGTATAGACGATTGCTTTTAAAAAGGCCTATTGGGCTAGTACCCCTATTGAAAATGACATTCTGTAATTTTAACATTGTGGATGATACTATTGTAAATATGTGCAGAGGATACCTGAATGGAGTAGTATTAGTACTGCCTTTCTTTCAGTGCTTAGGTAGTGCTTCTTTAGAATAAAGATTCAGGTTGTATTCCTATATGCACGCCTGGAAGTAGGTCATATTGGGCTGTGTGTATGAAGTTCACACAATATGTAATCTTGTTTGAATTATAACCAAATAAAGACAAAAAATAAATAATTCTTATTTAAAACTAACATACTATTAAAACAATGTACATAGACTTCGTTAAAGCATAAGGGTTACTGTGTGAACAGTAATTTTAAATAACACTTAAAAACTAAGACTTCTTCATTAAGAGGGATAAATTCAACAAGTGCCAGCAATAATTCAGATTAATTTTCCATTAGGAAATGTTTCTTCACTCATCGGTTACTATTATGAAAAAGATACTGTACATAAATCTGATTCATACTGGTATAAAGCCATAATATATTCAGATCAACATTGTTCAATTTATTTTTCCTTTTTTGTATTCTTGTTTTTAAAATATCTTATGAATATAAAATAAATGTGTACAATTTGTTGTTTTTCTTTTAGGATTACAGTATTATTGTTGTTGTTCATACCTCTTCGGTTTTAAGTAAGTGAAAAATACTTCTGGTAGTTAAATGCAGATTCCTTATTTATTGTTGAATGGCCTGAAGTTTCTTTCTTTGTTTTTGAATACTGATATCCAAAATGTGTTTTTCTAGGTGAGTTGCATACAATATAAAACTGTTGCAGAATTTTGTTCCTGAACATGGATTATACTCTGCATTTAGATATGTAAATATAATTTTCAGATTGTTGAACTACATATTTAAAATTTGATTATACTAAATACTTGTTGCTTGAATGAAAAATGTTGTTAGTATTTTATCTGATAAATTTTATCTGATTGGTAAATTATCATTATGGGTCATTTTTCTATCAAAGTTGAGAGGTTTGGGGAGCATTTTTATTGGCCTTCCGAAATCACGAGTCATTTCAAGAGAAGTTCTGGATGATGGGGATAAAATAAATTCAGAGTCAATAATAGGACTCCCACTAATGATAATGGATCTTGATTGCATATAGTACATATTTGACATGCTCATATTGCTTCTAGAAGTGTTCCTTAGAGCAGATGTAAATCTGAAAAGTTAAACTGACATGTGTGATACAATTATTCAGCTTGAATAATTTTTGGTGGTGAGGTGTATTCAATAGAAGGGTTGCTTGCAATTTTATTGCTTTTATTGGATCTTAATGATATCTGGGCACGTTCATGAGAATTGCAATAGTTGTTACATAAAACATAATCATTATGGAATATCTTCCCCACCTATATTTATGTTTAATGATATTTAGGCTGCAGTCATAAGCATATTGGAAGTTAAACCTATTGATACCCATTTGATTTTCTTCAAATATTTCATTGCAATCTAGTAGCTAAAGAGGTTAATCATAAATTTAATCACTTGCACTTTTAAAAATTATTCTAGGATAATTAATAAATAGTTAATTCTATTACTTTACCAAACAAATATACACATTAAATTGAGATTTAATGCCTTTGCAGAGTTTGGTTTGTTTCTTGATAAATACATTGGAGAATGCTGAAAATGCAACTGTTTGTGAAATAAAATATATAGGATGTCTGTGGCTGAATGTCTGCATTGTAATTTAGAAAGAAAAAGAAAAACTGGTCTGCGTGATATCCATAGTGACATGAGGCAGCAGAAATGTGGCACGTGAATATCTGAATGTTTCATAGACACCGAGTACAATTTCTGTTTGATATAAAATATCTACTGTAAGTACTAATCCAGAGATCCTCACATATAAAAATACATTTCACACATACTGCTGCTTATGAGAAGAAAACGGTTGGGACTCTAATAACTTGTTGAAGAGGAAAGATAGCAAGCAATTAGACAACCACCCAAGAGCTGATTGGTGCTATCAGAGTCTATTGCACCAATCATCTATTTGGCAGGGCGCACATAATGCAGTGCCATGTCCATCCCTTTTGCGCATTTTTTAAATTGGCGCACTTGCCCATGCGTGTTTGCATGAGTCATTAATGACCTAAAACAAAGCAAACAAATAATGGATGGATTTCTATTTTTCTAGTCACCTGGATGCAGTTCTTACTCACCACAGGCAACTAGGCAAGTGGTTATTTGCAATCCTGTAATTATCTGTGTAATTTGTATAACTACCTTCTCATGTCAGTTTGTCCTTGGTTGTAAGCCAGCATCCTTAGTTACATACAATTTCCTATTTTGCAGTCAAGTATAATTTTTGTGAAGCAAAGTGGGCTTGCAGTAAAAATATCCTCACTGAAACACTGCAACATGTGTTCGTCAATAGCCTGAACTACATATTTTATGCATTACAAATTTATTTTCTAATATTCTGCTGTTTGCAGGTTTTATTTTGCCATAAACCTAAAAGATTACAGCACAATCCTAAGAATGTCTATTTAAAGGTAAACCCAGTTGAATTCAGTCCCAAATGGAACTTAATCCCAAGAAAGTATACAGTAGTATCTACTGTACCTATAAGGATTGCAGCCCTTGTTCACTCAGGTTTATGTTTTCTTTTGTATTTACTCACTTTTGAAAACTAACATTCCCCTGCTGGCTATGTAGTAGATTGCTTGAAGATTACCCAGAATCATTCTAAATAAGTGTTCTGGGTTTCAAAATAATTCAAGAGTTGGGAATGAGTCGTTGATCTTGAGGCTGAGTCCTAGTGTGCACACGTGGTGATTCAATTGGCAGAAATTCATTAGTCACTTTGATTCTTTTTAGAGTAGAGTCTTTTTTTATATCACTTCTGGGAACGTGGTGTTGTTAGGATGAACATCACAGCTTCGTCACAACTGTCCCCTGAAGTCAGGACCAGGTGCACCAAAGCCCCGCCCTTGGGGAGGGTGGCATGGGAAAAAATGCACTGGGATAAAGGAGGTTCTGTGCATCACTTTTTCCATGGTTCTAGGAAACCACTTTTTCCATTGTTCTCCCCCTTCCTTTCTCCCACCTCCTTCTGTTCCCCCTCTATGGGCTAACCAATGTTCTCCTATGGCCGAACCACCTGTTCCCCAAACTTGGCCTCCTCCTTCTCCCCCTCCCGTGTACAGAGCCAAAAATCAGACCACCATTTTTCATCCAATCAATCATCCATCCTTTAGGAAATGGACAAGAGAAGATGCTCCTACCTTTATCCCCTTTGAACTGGCTCCTTTGTCCAGTGTTCCTCCTCCCCACACCTGATGTTCAACGCAGCCAGCTACTTTATATACAGTGTGTGTGTGTGTGTGTGTGTGTGTGTGTGTGTGTGTGTGTGTGTATTCAAATTTATTAACCCTTTCTCCTCCCCTGGCTGGAAGGGGACCCTACTGTTGGTCGCGAACGGTTCAGAAAGATGTGGCACTTTCTGGAGAGCTGCTTAAGGTTTATCACGTGATGTGGAAGCGGCACAACAAAGTAATGAAGTGTGCCCAGACTCGCTGACTCAGGTTCCTGATATTGCTGTCTCATTTCTGAGTCAGTGGGCCAAGTCTTGAGCCAGTGCCCAAGTCATTGGCACGGGTGATGTGTGTGAACACGAATCAGTGAAAATTGTACATTTCACAACTCTGACTCGAATCATCTCACTCTAGTCCCTATTTCTGATTCAAGGATTTCAAATTGTGATCCTAGGATTCCTAATAATCTTTTTAAGGATTCTCAGAAAGAAGATCAGTAATTGTGGACAAGCTTTCCAAAGACACTACTGCAAAAACATTTTGGATATGTTTTAGATTACATTCTCCCAGTTGAACAGTAACGCCCAACATACGTGGCCAGTACCCTCATGAACTGAACATATACTCTAAAAAAAATTCCCTTCATAATATGCTGAGATGCCATGTTCAGAGTTTCCTTGGTAGACAATAGTGCGCAGGAAAGTTTCCCTGAAAGTATAAAGTTTGAAAATAACTGAAATAATGCATATGCCTAAGGTAGTGATTCCCAAACGTACATGGTCATTCTTTTGCAGTGGCTCCTTTGTCATCATCGTCGTTGTCGTTGTTGTCGTCATCTTCTTCTTCTTCTTCTTCTTCTTCTTCTTCTTCTTCTTCTTCTTCTTCTTC
>JAJKFI010000194.1:449081-513835 GCA_029204185.1 Lerista edwardsae | reverse complement strand
CATCCATCCATCCATCCATCCATCCATCCATCCATCCATCCATCCATCCATCCATCCATCCATCCATCAATCAACTGGTACTTATATACCACTTTTCAACACAAGTTCACAAAGCAGTTTACAGGCAAATAGTAATAATAATAAAGTTAAATGGCTCCCTGTCCCAAAAGGCTCACAATCTAAAAAAAAAGGCAGATCACCAGCAACAGCCACTAGAAAGACTGCTCAGGGGTGAAGAGGGACAATTACTCTCCCCTGCTAAACATAAGTGGAACATCACTTGAAAAAGTGCCTCTTGCCCAGTTAGCAGGGGATGGAGTTAGCAACCATGGAGTTGAGGTCACCTGTGTCACAGATGGTTGACACCTGTGGCTGACAGGTGGTTGACAATTTTCTACTCTAGGACATCAGATGGGCTTCACAGTCTAATTTACTGTCTCAAAGTTTTCAAGATAGTTGGGGAAGAAGAAGACGTTCAAAGAATAGCAAAGGATAATGTAGCTGGATGACTCAGCAGCCCATTCAGGATGCTGAGGCATCAAAGAAACCTCTGAGGTGCTAGAAGTGTCTTAACCAGGTGGCAATTAGGCAAAAAGGGGAAATTGGAAATCAAAGATTTTCACTACGGTGTTCTTCCTTTGTTGGCACAGCAAAAGTCCAGTATGGCTGCATTGTCTGGCAACCTGGAATGAAGCAAGGGACGGGAGGCATTGCATCCTCTGACAAAATTCAGCAGGTCATGGGCCACTTCTCACAAAGTGACTCCACCCCTGATTAGGGCCAAATCCTATCCAACTTTCCAGCCCTGATGTCCCAGTGGGGTGTGTACTGCATTCAGTGGTGGAGGGGGAGTCAGGGAGGCCTCCTCAAGGTCAGGGAATGTTTGGTTGCTTACTTTGGGGCTGCATTGCAACTGCATCAGCACCAGAAACCTGAATAGGACTGGGCCCTTGGTCTTGCACAGCTCATGGGTATGTAGGAGTCCAATGCTTACCATGAGCGTTTTAGTATTTTACTAAACTTTTTAGGAAAGCATTCAATAAGTACTTGCGTGATTCTGCCCTCAACTTGGTGCTACTTATGTGAAATGCAATCTATTGATACTAATAAATGTGCAATTCTGGCACAGATGCAAGGCTAATGGTTAATATTATTTACTTGCAGAAGAGCTTCAATCTGCCTCATTCCATATCGGCTTCAAAATTCTAATTAGTGCAGAGAACATTATTGCGTCTGTTCTTAAATTACCAATGGAAGTCCTTTTTTAATGTCTTCTAGCCCCTCTAAAATTAATGACAGAGCCTACTTTTCTCCATAAATTACTAGCATGCAGTACAGTCCTAAGCAGGTTTACTCAAAAGTAAATGTCATTGGTTTCAGTGGAAGAATGTTTAGGATTTTTACTATCCTAAACCTGGTTCTCTTTTTCTCCTGGGCCTCTGGCTTAAGTCATATCAAACTCTCATAAAGAGCAATAATGAACAAAAAGTGCACCTTTTCAAACATCTCATTTTGGTCAAAATGTTGGCATTTGTTCTGATTGTGCTATCAAGGTCTCACACTCGATATCTATATCTAGTTTCTCCCAGCACAAATTTGTAAGCAGTTTGTTGAAAAATGCATGTTGTGTTGGCTACGCAATTCTGCCTTTGAGTGTCCTAGGCCAGAATATATAGTACAGTATTCATTTCTCAAGATAGATTTTGACTCTACTATGCAGTGCCCATTTCAGTTGTTACCCATGGTGGTTATTTGCCATGTAGCAAGCTGCTGGTATGCAATGGTCTGCCAGGCTGATTGTAATATTTTATTCACATCATTGCAAATTTGGGAAGAATGGGACAGCAGTTGTAGCTTCCTGGAAAAAAATCCCTCACGTGCTGGTGTTCTGCACCATCATGCATATGGCTTGCCACTTATTCATTTCTTGCTTGAGGTTATTTATCCCACCTTATAAACCATATTAAACCATATTAATGCAACACACACACACACACACACACACACACACACACACCCCAATACATACAGGTACATGTACATCACTTCTCCCCATATATTACAGCTAGTTTCAACTTCATTAACCCCTGGAGTAAAGCAATTGGTCCATCTAGCTCAGTATTGCCTTTCCTTACTGGCTGCATCAGAAACTGCCTGGGTTTCTGACTGAATCCTCCTTTTGCTACTTGCTGGCCTTTAATTGCTCATCCCCAATCCTAAATGGGTGCTTCTATTGTAAGGCACATTACCAAGAGTACAGCAATAAACTTTTAGCTAGCTTTGCAGGTTGGTGCCATCAACATAGATAAGACTCCTTGATTGAATTTAGCCATGAAATTGGTGAGGGCAGCTGTGGCTAGAGACCCTGATCTGTGTTGCTAAGAATATTATTTGCTACAAGTCAGAACCTCCAAAGATGTGGCTTTTGTTCATGGGTTTGAATGTGCTAGGCAGGCAAGGTGCAGCCATTTATGGAATTTTCCAAGAACTTAAAGAAAGACAAATCAACCAAGCTAGCCAGCTAGAGTAGAGGGTGTGTGTGATTGCTCTGACCAATCAAAGTGTATCCTTCAAAACCTATGAGATTTGAGGCTTCTTGCAATCAGTCAGAATTAGAAGTCATTGCAGTGGTGTTGATTGTGCTCTTCTGGCAGGCGCCCAGAGCCATATACATGTACATACAAGTGATGTACCAAGAACATTTGACAACTGGAGTCCATAAACTTTTGGCACCTCCCACCACACACACACACATGCCCCAGTGTCTGCGGGAGTCTGTTCTGGACCACCACCATCCCATGGATACCATGGATCCACAGATACCAGGGACACCCATTGAAAAACATACTAACTTTGTAAGTGGAAATTGTTGTCATGAGCAACTACTGAAAGTTGTTATTTTTGTGCACTGATGCTGAATGCACTGAGGCTGATTGCCTTAGGGCACAATCCTAACCAACACAATCCCAGTACCAGGGTAAAGGCAATGCAGCTCTAAGATAAGGAAACAAAACATTCCCTTACTGTGAGAAGGACTCCGTAACTGGCCTTCCCCCAACTGCAGGATGCAGCACATGCCCAACTGGCCCAGGTATATCAGTAAAGCTGGTTAGGATTTGGGCCTTAGAAATGGTTGAAAAGGGTACCATTTTGGCAGACAGAGAATACCCACCTGGATCAACATGTGATATGTTTAAGCTGTCGCCATTATTTCAATTTTATTTCTAATATTTAATAATCTAATTTGTTGTATTTTGGTAATTTGTTGTATTTTGTGTATTTTCATACGTAGGGAACTGCACATGTAACTGTGCTCAGAATTTCAATCTCTGTAGATGTTAAGAGAGGGATGAGATGAGATATAATCAAGGTGCACACGCACGCACACTACACACTCACTCTTCTCTCTCTCTCTCTCTCTCACACACACACACACACTCACAAACACCTTAATTTGTGTTTTTTATGTCAACAAAATCATCTATACATTTTTCTGATTTTTCTTTGCTCACAAGTGACAAACCTTTTTTTTTTTCTTTTACAGCATTGTTCAACCTTATACCAGTGGGACTTCGAGTTGTCGCTATCCAGGGTGTAAAAACAGGCTTGTATATAGCCCTAAATGGAGAAGGGTTCCTTTATACATCAGTAAGTAATATTGAAAAAATATTACGGGATTAAGAGGCCAAAAGGAAAGCTGATAATTTGGGTAGATTCAAAGACCCATGGGTTTAACTGAAAGATTCAGACTATTTTCTTGAAAATACTGTAGGGTATCCTCAGGACATCTTCTCATGCTTTGTTTTCATTGAAGTGTGATTCCTGCCTGCATTATGAAGATAGCATTAGAAGTTCTGGGTAATATTAGAAGAGCCCCTGCTACAGACTTTTCCATACTAGCGCCACTTCTCTTGGCAATTGGGGCAGCACTGAAGTAGCTTTGTTCAATGACATGAGAAGGGGCAAAATTCTCACTTATGCGGGATGATTTGACAATAATTAGAGATGTTTTTTGAGCGCTAGCTGGAGGACTTTTAAAAATGCGATTTTATAGATCTATGACTACTGCTGTGCAATATGAGATCCAAAAGTTTCTGATATTCTGATTATATGTTACATTTTAAACTCACTTATTCAAATAATCTGTGCAAAGCTTTTCAATAATTAGAAAAGTAGATTGTTCTGTCAGAGTTAAAGCTCAATTCCAAAATGGAGATAAAGTAAATTCAGGCTGCAATTCTATACACACTTTCCTGGAGTAAGTATCTTGGAATTCAGTAAGACTTACTTCCAAGTAGACACACATAGGATTGTCAGATAATTATGTGGTCTGTTTAAACAAAGCTTGGGGAATGCTTTGTGTGCATTATTTTAACTGCCCAATCCTACAGGGTACATACAATGATGGAACTCCCAGTTTACCCTCATAAGTGCCACAATGGCATTTAAATCGTAAAATGTGTGCAACTGCTGTGTGCCTCAAAAGCACTGCTGCAAATAGCTGGAAGCCTCATGTGTGCAGCAGGCCCCAGTTGCTGTTCTGGGGTGGGTAAGGTGGAGGAGGGTGGAAAGCAAATCTTCGAAGAGATTTGGGGTGGAAAGCAAGCCAGGCAGGGGGCAGTTTGGGGGTGGTTTAGGAGTGGATCTCAGTGGCAGCAGCACACACAAGGATCTTATCCCAATTTTCCACTATCCCCATTTTCCCATCCCAATACACCTCCTGCTTCTCCTTGGATTTAAGCCAGCAAAATAGCTGTTGTAGGTCTGAGGAAACCCACTGATCATTTTTACTTACCTCTGTAGTCTGTCTGGGGACATGTTGGCGCAGCAGGTTAAAATGCTGAGCTGCGAGCTTGCTTACCAGAAGGTTGGCAGTTCGAGACTGCGCGGGTTTACCCGCAGTCTCACTGGGAGTGAGCTCCTGTTGCATGTCCCAGCTCCTGCCAACCTAGCAGTTCGAAAGCACATAAAAACGGCAGTAGATAAATAGGTACCACTTTGGTGGGAAGGTAACGGTGTTCTGTGTGCCTTGGTGTATAGTCATGCTGGTCACATGACCATGGAAACTTGTCCTTGGACAAACACTGGCTCTTCAGCTTAGAAACGGAGATGAGTGCCGCCCCCTACAGTCAATCATGACTAAACCATTTAGTCATGGGGAAACCTTTACCTTTTTATAGTCTGTCTGGCCATTGCAGCCTACAGAGAGGTAAGTAAAAATGATTTATATTACCACCCCCTGGCTGCCTGGTCACCCCACCACCATCACACATGGATCAGCACATGGACATTAGCTGGCCTTGGGGAGCCAACTCCCACACCCGGAGGCCCAAAGGTAGGGCTGGCTTTGTGAGGCCAGCACAGGGACTTGGGAAAGGCTGCAGGCGGCGGAATGGGGCGGGGGGAGGTGGGGAACAGACAGGCCTGTGGACATCCTGGCCAGAGAAAGGGATTGGAGACAGGATACGGCTTTTGGGCCAGATCCTGACTTCTGTCCCAGGTCTGGGTGGCTCCAATTTGTCCGCTTGGAGTTGTGCCGCCAATTTTGGCAGCACAGTGCCAAGTAACCCCATCCAGGCCGCTGCACGTTACCGGGGGGGGGGGAAGAGGAGTACGCCCAGGGCTGGATATGGGGCAGGCATGTTGGCCTGACTCTTCCAACCTGGGGTTTGGATTGCGCTCAGTTTAAATTACTATGAGTGAAACGCAAGATAAGACAGTGATAGCAGCATTAAAATCGCAATGAAATAATAAAGCCAACATCAAGGATAAAACAACTCACCCTCACCCCACTCCCTCACCCACCCCAAAATGTTAACTGAAATACAAAAGCGTTCAGTCCCTGCCAAAATGAGAGGGCTGCTCTTAACTCATAAGGGACCGTGTTCTATAGTACCACGTACCACCACAGAAAAGGCCCTGCTCCCGGCTGCCAGCCCTCTAACTTCTACTAACAGCAGCATATTGAACTGGGCCCCCTCAGATGATTTAGCGGATGGGTTGAGATATGTGGAAACAGACGGTTCCTGGGGTATCCTGATCCTTGGTCAGAAAGGTTAGTGTGTTGAATTGGTTCCAGAAATGAATTGGCAGCAGCACAGCCACCAAGGAGTAGCAGCCCAGCAGAGTCTTGTTAGACGTATTATTGAGCTCCTGATAGTACCCTGAAGAAGAAAAAATACTGTTTGTTTTGAATAGATGACAGTACTTTGAAAGTTAATTAGAAGGAAATGTTCTAATAACTGAAATGTCATCAAGATAAAAATGAGGTTTGTACAGCTCCTCTCTGTCATACATTGAAGTGTGGCATATGGAAGATCTGTGTCTTTTGTACAATGCTAATAGTGTGTCATAGAAGAACTGCAGTATAAACACGTGGAATATCTCAAAATTGAAGAGGAGCTGAGCAGTTACTTTGATTTTTGAATTTTATGTTCCTTTATTTGTGTATTTTTGTATACCTATATATGTGTGTATAGGTGTGCTTATAGATTCTCTTAAACAGAGTGGCAGCAATATCGTTCTATGTGATAGGATTGGTAGCAATGTTTCCTTTTTTTCCTCGTCCATATGGGGAAAATGACAGGACTGGTTGTCATTTGCAGAGGTAAAAAAGAAATTCCAAATATTTTTTCTAAACCTAGATTGCGATGTCATCTGTAAATTAAAGATTGAAAAACAATGACAATTGCATTCTAATGCAATTCACATTATTTAGAATATTTCATTGCAATTAATCATTCTGGAATCAACATACATATTGTATGTGTATGCATACGCACATGTATGCAGTAAACATGATTTATATTTTAAAAATTGTTGTTGCACTGGACTATTCGTCCTTAGAGAAAATGGCTTTCATACTGCCTCACAGCGCAACCTGAACCAGCATTGGCACAGTCAGGCTACACAGGCCATGCTGTATCCAGTACTGGGATTGAGCAGGCCAGAGGACACCTTGGTGCAAGGGAACATGTTCCCTTACCCCATGTCGAACCCCAGCCTGCTCAGTGGTGCTACTTGTATCTGTGCCATCAAAATAGCTGGCGTAAATCCAAGAAGCCCTGTGTAGAGCTTTCAGGCCCATGAGGTGGAATAGGATGCGGTGCAGTCCAGCCCTTGTTCTGTCCTTCCCCCACTCCATTATGGCGCTGGCCTTCCCACCAATGCAGCCTACACATGGGGTACCACCAGTGGTGACATTCAGCCAGTTCTCACCAGTTCTGCAGAACCGGTTGCTAATTTATTGATATACAAAAAGTAGTGCTGTAGCAAGAGGCAGTACAAAGAAAGGAGGACATAGAACTGGTTGTTAATTTATTTGAATCCCACCACTGGGTACCACAAACATGCTTCATGGAACATTTGCAACACCCTACGCTGGCGCAATGTTTCTGCTGCAAATAGGATCATGCCATCAGTACCTTAAGGGAACATTCATGTTGTTGTTGAAAAGAATGGTTCCTTTCTTTTCAGGAGATGCATGCCATAGCTGGAAGTATTTTTTTTTTTTAAACACCTCTTGCCTTAGCAAGAGCCTGCAGGTAAAACACAAGTCAAAACCAATCTCTTAGAAAAATAAAATAAAATGGTTATTTCAAAGATGCTGAACATTCCACAGAGGAGGAAAATACGTATCACAAATTATTAGTATTAGTATTAGTATTAGTATTAGTATTAGTATTGAAGATCCAAAAACATTCAGGGAGAGATTTTGTTTGCTAACAAAAGTGGCATGCTTTATTGTTATTTATTGAATGTATATCCCGCCTTTCTACCCCATATTGGGGTACCCAGGGTGGCTTACAAGATTAAAAATACAAACCATAGAAATGAAGGATAAAAGAATTACAAGATAAAAGATTAAAACAATGGCATAAAACAAAAAACAACAGACCTCAACAACTATAAAATTACAATCATTAAAAATTAAAAATAAATAATGCTTTGAGTTTGCATATTTTGAGTGCAGTATATTCATATAATTTGTTAAAGCTGTAGTGCACATCAGAGTGATGATGTATTGAAGTGCTGCTGTCTAATTTTATGGACTTTAAGCAGTCCAATATTTGAGACCAAACTACATGTGACTTTAATTACTTGCCTTGGTCTGGATGCTTCCTCTCATTTTATGGCAGTCTTCACTAGTGGAACACAAGTTCAACTGCCATCTGGCCCCAACAGGATTGGGACATAAAGCTCAGTCCTAATCAGTATTGGACTGCCAGGAAACAAGGATATTATATCAGTTGCCCGTGCAGTCTCATTTGGGGTATGAAGACTGTGTGGGTTTCCCCCCCCCCCTCTGACATTTCCATACTGTCACCTGGCTTGCATTGCTATCAATATCTTAGAGCTTGCCATTAGGTTCATCAGGAGAAAACAGCTCTCTGCCTCAGAAAAGAATGTACAACTTGGAGACAATACAGAGAGTGAGACTGAAGGTGATCAATATTTTACAGGTGACATTCTGTTACATTTAAATCAAAGTCACACAAGAAGGCTGTTTAGCTCAGTGCAGGTCTTTTATTTGGGCTTCAGAGTGCTCAACCGTTATATAAAACTTCAGGCTTCACTCAAGAGATCCATGCAACTAGCTCTATAAGCTCAGCAGGGTATTGGATTTGTATTTTCCGAACATTAGCCCCCTATCTCTCTCGTGCTCCATAGCAAACCAACTTGGTGAAGTTTTAACAACTGTCTAATAGCAGAATGACATCAGTAGCAAGAGATGGGCTATTTCTAATAAAAAAATTCCAACAAGATGCACAGAACGTACACTATATGCCTAAAATAACTCTCAAAATTGTGGTCTAAATTTCTGCAGCATACTGGATATATATTTAAGACTAAAACAAAGCATGAGCTATACCCCAATCCTAGCAACATGATATGTTGGTGGATCATGAGGTCAGCTAGCATACCATGTGCTCTGTCATCATGGCTGCCTCTCCTATGGCCTGTGGAAAATGGCTGCTGGCACAAAGGCTAAGAGATAGCACACTGGCAATGCTGCTACACAGACAGCTGCCAGTGTGGTGGTGGTGGTGGTGACAGATCGGGGTAGGGATCAGGCCAGGATGGGGCGGGATGGGGCAAATATTGGAGCAATGACTTCAGCCAGATCTGGAATCCCCATTCTGGCCTGGACATGCCCTCTGCTGCTCTTGTAATCTATGCCAGCAAAAGAGCTAGATATGAGTAGGTCCATAGGGGATCAGGAAGTGGCCGGAGAGGTGAGTAAACATTTTTCTTCCTCTCCTGGCCAGCCTGGTCTCCTTTTGTCTTGTGGGATATAGCAAAGGCTGCACTGGTGACCCTAAATCCTGCATACCAGGGATAGTATGATTGGGCCGCAAGATTTTTTTTATAATAGAGGCACACAATCTCCAGTTCAGTTGAACCTAAAACAGTATGCTCACCAAACCACAATTTGTGGGGCTTTGGTTTGTTTGTTTTTTATGGAAAAGCATGGTGTACAAGTTGAATATCCCTTATCCAAACTGCTTGGGACAGGAAGGTGTCTGGAAATTGGATTTGTCTGGATTTTGGAATAATTGCATAAATATAATGAGAAATCCTTCCTTTTGCTCTTTTCACTGTGACCCGTTTGGATGTCTGTTGGCCTCTGACATTTTTCAACAATGGCACACACCACAGAACAGAGAATAGACCTTTCAGCCTGTACATGGGAATGAGTGCTTGCACTACAGAAAATGTTTTTAAAATTTTTTTTCTTGGGGCAAAAAACGGTCTGGATTTTGGAATAGTCTGGATTTCAGATATCCGGATAAGGGATCAACTACCTGTATATAATATGTTTGTGCTTAAATCAGTCTGCAGACAGCTTTAGCATCGGTAAACTAGCAATATACATATATTTTTAAGAGCTGTGTAAATGCTGAATGTTTTTTTTCCCCCAGATAGATTTTCCCCACTACTTTATCTTGTCTATTTCCTATAGTTTTGATTTCTGAAAGACACAAGGCCGTGCATTATTACAGTCAACTATTGTAGCTGGACTTCTAAAAGGACAAGGAATTTGGTACATGAACTATAAGAAGTAACGTTCTTCGTTATATATGCTAAAATAATAGTAATCTAATCTCATGCTTCAGAAGTTAACTGATTGCCAAAGGGGTTGGGGATGAATGTCTTCCCCGCTGAACAGCATTTCATATTTCAGAAGGTACATTTTGGATTTTCTTTTTCTTCCTCTAAAAAGCTCTGAGCAAAGGCTCTGAAAATACATTGATGGATTCGTGGCTTGATCTGGTCTGGCAAATTTTTTGATTCCTGACTCCTCTTCTTTGGTATTTCTTATAACCTGTATTGAACTTCTGGCCCTTACTGGACTGGTTACATAAGCACACCCACACACTTCACAGTGTAATTTATTCTCCTCTGTTTAGTTGTGGTTTGCATTCAATCTGCTCCTAACATTTTGATAGCTTGCTATGCAACAGTCTGCTGTGAAAAAAGAAGTGTTGGGTTGTGTGTAAAACACAATATGCATTTTAATCTAATTGTAATTCAGTTAGAGGGGATATGCCATGCAATTACTTGATTTTGTCTGGAAACCACTTTGTGAGCTTTTTTTGAAAAGTGATATATAAATACTGTTATTGTCATATTATTAATAACAATATGCCGTGATCTTGACTTTGAACAGCAGCCAAGACTTGTCACTCACACACACACACAGAGAGAGAGGGGGGGGGGTTCTGGACTGAACCTGATAGCCAATTTCCCAAACAGGGAACCCTCAGATCTCCACTGAGCCCTTCCAGTGCCAGAGCCTGCTGACCAGCACAGCACCATGCAGAACAGGAACTGAGGAGAAGCAATAAAATGTTCAGGTTCCAATCAGAAGAATGCACCCTTTTCTTCTCAGCAAGCGGGTGGAATCTTTGAAAGGCAGTAGGGACCTGGACAAATATGTCTGAGAGTCTGTTGGAGCAAATAGTCTTCCCCTATTGACCTGTGCCAGGTCCTGAAAAACCTGAACCACCATCACTGTTTATGGACCTGCCAACCTGGGTGTGCATGCACACCAGTTACTCTTCAGGGGATCGCTCCAGGTGATAAATATGGGAGAAAAAAATCTGGGCAGAGTTCTTTTAGAACTGCTTATTGGACCTGCTTTTTCCTCAGCCGACTGTGGGCTCCGTGTCCCAGGACTGGACAGAATATTGTTGTGCATTTTTATGATCATCTTTTTCAGGCAACACCTCATACCTTAAAAGTCTATAAACATTATTATACAGATATAAATAGAGATGGTTTAGCAGACACAGAGGAGTTTCTGATTTTGCTTGGCTAGGGAAATGTTTGGGGAAAAAAGTGGAGCGGGAAAGATATGCAAGCTGATTCTCCGATCAAGTTCATTTTCAAGAGTTAACTTTATCTCCATAAAATCAGGAAGTGAAACTGACTTGCTGCATTGCTCCCTAACATCTCATACTGTGTGAAGCTGTTCCAAATACACACATGTAAAAAACAAGATCTCCATTCTCAGTGTTTCCAACACACTTTTATAGTGAAATGATTTGGCACCTGTATTCCCCATGAAATAGTTTCTTTTTTGCAAGTATGTCTAAGAGCTAAGTTTTTGTCTCAGGAAAAGAGAGAGGGAGGATGGGCTTGGTATCACTTCTACAAAACAGTCATAATCAAATTCAGGAGCATGATTCATTCTGAGGTTGGTTGGTTTGTTTTCCTCTGTCCCTTTTGGCCAGCATCTGACTTTAGCATTGTGACTGATATCCCCTAAGCTAGTCATACATTGTCACGTCAACATTCAGGCCACCGGCCAAAATCATGTCCCTGGGAAAAGGAGAGCAGGACCTGTTTTTGAAAGAATTTGAAATGATATCCTGATTGAATACTCTGTTATATTTGTTGCCTTGCATTGCTGCATTACATACTGCCCAATCTTATCCCCCACTATGTTACGGCATGAAGCTGTGCTGCATGGTGGTGGTGGGGAATAAGACAACATGCAGTAAGTCAGAACTTCCCCATGGTAGGCTGCCTGGCAGCATATGAGTCTCCGCAGACTCATGCCAACCATTTTGCTAGTGCAAGTCCAAGAAAAGAAAAGGGATAGGGAATGTTAGAAAAGAGGGGAAAAGATACAACACACATTGCTGCCACCAAGATCTACCCCTCCCTCCCTGCCTTACCCTCTCAAAAACGTCCCCTCACTGCCATGCCATGCCCTCATTGCCAACTTACTGGTGCCGATAGAGACCTCTGGAGGCACTGCTCTGTGTGACACCGCCAAACATACTGCAGCTGCCCACAACCTCAGCCCAGCTTTCACACTGCTGTAAAGGACCTCGCTTTGCTGGAATGCTAATTCTGGCAGTGCAGCACCCCAATAAGACTGGGGTCAGAAAGACCCCTCTTAAGTAGATTTATTTCAGTCAAGATATTTGCTCTGTCAGAAGCCCCAAGCCACAGAATGTGTTTACAATGCAGTCGCACCCCCTTCCCTGTTTTCCAACCTACTTCCAAACCGGAAGTGGATCGCAGTCACATTGTAAATGTGTTCCACGGCTTGGGGAGCCCTGCAGGGGGAGTCCCCATGGCTCCCTGTCTTTTCCTTCCCCCAAAGCCACTTAGGTGGCTCCCAAAATCTCTTGTGTATATTATTGCAACCTAAGCGGTAGCTGTTTGCCTAATGTTGTCCATTAGGCACAAGTTCAAGTTAAATGGCAATGAAGTCAGAAATGCATCCAAAATGTATATATATTTTTCCCAGATAACTTCACACATTAGAAAACTGGGAAACACACATTCCTCTGCCTAATGATCACAGCATTCTAAGTGAAACAAAGATCGAGTTGAAAGCAAAGATCTTATTCTTTTATGACCAAAGACCAAATGGACCGTATGGACCATTCTTCAGGTTGTTTTTTGTTTGAGGGTAAATTATTAATTTCATATGAACATATTTTCTAGTATATTTACTCCTAGGTAGGGTTACCAGATACAAACTGGAATTTGGGCAGGTGCAGCTTTTGAAACCCTTCCATGATGAGCTGCACCTGCCCAAATTCCCTCTTCTATACAGTGGTTAAAGGTTTAGGCACTCTGTCCCAGTTTGTATCTGGTAACGCTACCTCTAGGAAGATTATAGCCAACAGCCTCTTTCAGTTTTAATTTCACCGAGCTCTTTCCATAGTTCTTCTAACTAATTAGAAAATGTATTTTTTAATGCTAACTTAATACATTTGTTTTACAGTTGTCTATTTAAAACATGAAAGAAAGAGTTAAAAACCATATCCTTTGTTTCAGAATTAAGTGTTTCAATTCAGGGCAGTGAAGAGACTTTTCAGCAATAAAAAGGGATTAGTTTTCATGGTTGAAGGTGTCCCTATTAATAAAAAGCTCTCTCTCTCTCTCTCTCTCTCTCTCTCTCTCTCTCTCTCTCTCTCTGAATTGGGATTAACAGTTCTATTTCGCCTTCTTTTGCCCAAAGGCATACTATAATAGTATGTTACACTGTAGGCTGAATCCAAAAGGTTCTGTATTAATGGCCCACTTCTTTTAATTTTTGAAATAATAAGATATTTTCTTTTTTGAAGTATGAGGCATTGAATTAAAATTATGTTTAAACAATGACTGTCATACCATCTAACATCAGTGTTCTGAAACCAGGCATAACACCTTTCAAAATCAGGGACACTGCTGTTCGAAATCAGGGAATTAATTAGAAACATCAGTTCCATATAATTTACCATATTATTGACCATGGCCACAATCCAGTAAAAAGTTAGATTTATGGTGGTAGCTCTATAGATCAGCTGTCTGTACTACCGGCGCTGCTATATGGAGATAGGAACTGCAGGCAATTCCAGTCAGGAATTCATATACTGTAATAATAACATAAAGGATTCATATAAACAGACAATAGTTCTCCTGGCCTGAGGTGATACTAGAGGGGCAATCTGCAGGTTTAAAGTCTATCAGTCTTGCAGGCTGGGAAACCTATGACTGGTTCTTTCTCTAGGCACCAGACTACTGGCCTTCAGTCCATCTACCTCTCCAGTCTATCTGCCTGCAGCCCATCTCTAACTGGTCTCAGCTCTTGCAAATTGAAGAGATAGTTAGGTGACAGAGATACATGTGATAATTCTGAGGTGTCAGAAGGCAGGGGGCGGGGTAGGGATAAGAGTCCCTACTGGTGATGCAGCACCCCAATACTTTGGAGTATGGAATTCCTATGGAATTCCTATCCCCCTTGCTTATCTATGTGGGGTGCGTTGTGCTTGCTTCCTCTGTTGAGGTGGTCAGGTAGAGGTTTCCAGTAGGTTCTGCCTCTCTTGGGGCAGAATAAGAATTATGAGGAGACATTGTATTTTTCCATGTAAGCTGTGAGAGACAAGAGATTGTGCCAAGTGCTTCCTTTGTGTGCCAAATGCCCTTTGGGTCCCTTCACCAAAAGTCTCCTGTGAGAGACTGGAGAAGTATAGCCCCAGGCCATGCATTTGATAACTTGAGCTGTAGTCTCCCTGGGAGGTCCTGGAGTTGATATACTGTGATCAGCTGCCAAATACAGACTAATATGCCCTGTTACAGGATTCTCCCCACCTCCTTCCATGTCACACCCCTATTTTCTCCTGTGTTGTCATCTCCCCCAGTGGAGTTACACTAGCATCCCACTGACATCCAAGCTATCTCAGTACAGCATTTTTCTGATGTTGCGCCACCATCTATTGTGTGTCCGTCGGCTTGTGGGCTTCTACCCTGGCAGGGCTGTCGTATATACTTGCATATCTCAAGGCTAAAAATGGGCTTTTAGAAGGGTTTTGGTTAGGAGATTGTTGTTCTCTTATTAATGAAAAGAATTGCAATGGAAGGTGTTAGGTGCATCATGAAAATGGCAGCAGTAATTTTGCAGATTTGGTATAATGAGTGTTTTTTATGGTTTTTCCCTGTTTGAAATGGTAGTCTTTTAAAAAACAACATACCATTTAAACATTATTAGCATTCCTCTCAAATCCTTCGTAACCTTGACCCACTTAGATTTCCCATTCAACAGTGAGAGAATAGAATTCAGTGTTTCGCACTTGCTTGGACTATAATTTATACAGCAAAAGAACTCAACGAACATTTCTTTTAGTGGTATTAATGCTCAAAGTGTCTGTCTGTGTAAGCAACCTATTGCTATCTCCTCTGTAACAGGAAGGTTTGCATGACCTTTAGAGGAAAAAGGGTAAAATGTGATGGGCAATCTTGATTTGTCAAACAGTGGGGCTCTCTTTTGCTTCACTCATGGATTAGAGTTCTGCCATTTCTTTGATTTTAGAATATGTTGAATTTGAGTAAAATGCCCACCCCATCTCAGCGGCAAAAATAGCATGCTATTATTGCTTTGATGAAAACTCATTTCATTCCCTGGTGTTATTTATTAAATAAGCTAGATAGCAGAACACATTGCTATTAATTTTCATAGAATTTTCCTAGTATTGCCCCTGCGGTTTTGCCTTCTGGAGGTTATCATTTCTATAGGATTGATAGAAAGTTCATTATCATTTCAATCAGAAATTTGTAGTAGCTTGGTGAGTATATTGAGGTGGATGTCCCAATAAATGCCAAAGAATTGGTCATTAATGTTTTTAAAAACTATTTTCCAAGTGTTCAATTTATAGAGAGAGCACAATGTAAATTTTTTGGCTCTGCAGTCAGCCCACATCTTGTGATAGACTTGAGCAAATTCTACGTCGAGCGGTCAGCAAACCAAAAAGAAAAAAAGAAGTTTAAATACTGCAGGCATTTCTGCCCACCATTCTACTTAATAAATACATGGCCTGGAGGTGTATTCCTTGAATTTTAGGAGACAAGGAAGCAATATTCCTCGGTCTGAAAAACAGTAATCTTATATAGCTGTTTAAGATTAAGGTCACTCACAATATAGTGTCAAGATGGAGGGAGGGGCTTTCAGCACCTGCAGGCTGATCCAGGGCAGTTGTGCCTAGGAAGTTAGCTTTCCCTTCCTGCTCCCCTCTGTCCCCAATGGACATGCAGCTGAATAAGGAAAAGACTTGGTAGAATGTACCTGCTCTCAGGAGCCCAGGAGATCAGACAAGCGGGGGAGGCATCTGGGCAAAAACCCAGGAAAATACTGACCCTCAGAATCACAAATTGTAGTGTCACCATTGGCTGAACTTTGTTGTAGAAAAGCGGTATTCAATAAATAAATAAATAAATAAATAATGTCAGGCCATTGGCCTATCTAGCTCCATATGGTCTGCATTGACTGTCATTCATGATTGGAAGACTAAGGGCCCGATCCTATTGAGCACAGTTCAGGTGCTATGAGCGCACCGTTCATGTGGATGTTGCAAAAGTACTATAAAGCACCTCCAGCACCGGCAGTAAGCCATTAATACCCATGCTGGCCCCATGTGCCCACAGGCGCCCGCATGGAGCCAGTGAGCGGTAAGTTTTACCATTGCTGGCAGTGCACTGTTTCTGGGCAGGGAGGATGGAACTGGGCAGGGGGAGGGGCGGAGCAGAGGTGGGACCGGTGGTGACCTCCACTGCAAGATCTCAACCTCTACCTTGGGCCAAGTAGCCCAACATGGGGCTGCTTAATTATTTGTCGGCAAAATAGCCTTGTCCTTGCAGAGAAGACCATAAAACAGTTCTCACTCTTATTTAAAATGCTCACCAAATCAGCTCCACGCAGAATTGTGGTTTGAACAAAAAATTGCAGGGGTTACTCCGTAATTAGAATATTATGGACGCAATCCTAACCAACTTACCAGCATTGACATTGCTGTGCCAGTGGGACATGTGCTGCATCCTGCAGTTGGGAGGGACACAGTCACGGACCCTTCCTCAAGGTAAGGAAATGTTTGTTTGGAGCTGCATTGCCCTTACCCCGGTGCTGGAAACTTGGTTAGGATTGCACCCTGTTTTATTCAATATTGGTGACACCTTGCTTTGAAAATAAAATAAAGATCATGATTCAAATCACTTCTATGTCCTTGGGGAGAGCTTATGCCCTCCCATGCCTCCCTTCTCTCTTTCCATTTCCCAGAATGGTTATAGTTTCTAAACTGTGCTCTGGGCATATGTCTTAGGAGTCATGTCCAATTATGAGGAAGGCAAACAGGATTGGCAGAGGGAAAGCCTTGAAGCATAGATGACAGTTCAGAAGCAGAATAACAACCCTGTTAGTGTTGCTCATGGTGTATTTCAATGCTTTGGGGTAAAAAGGAAGCTGAGGAGTAGACTTCCTTGCAGTTGACTAAATGGCAGCAAGAAATGGGCAATGTTTAAAAGCAAGGTCATGTTTGAGTAGAAAGTTGTGCTTTCCACTAGTTCCATAAACGTTGCCTTTTCTCAATGAACTGCACCAAACCAGCTTATATAATAAGGCAATCAGAAGAACATATATTTTGTTCTGGCTACTGTTCTCCTCCATAGGTCTAAATAAGTGTCATTTCATTTCATTCTGTTAGTTTTCATTTTGTATTATGGCTATTTTTTTTTGTTCGTTTTGTTAAAACGCATAAAAACACAAGTCACCACCTTTTGGGGATTAAAACTTGACTTGGACGCCGCTGTGGGCATATCTAGTGATGTCCCCGGGGAACCTGTCTATCCTACCATTTGGGATTCTTTTCAGCTTGTAGAACCTGAGGATGTGGACAGGATTCTCTGGAGTGTGAGACCTGCTGCTTGCCCACTCGACCCTTGCCCGGCATGGCTAATTAGAGCTGCCCGGGAAGGGCTGGCCAAGTGGACAGGGAGGGTGGTGAATTCATCTCTGAGGGAGGGGGTGCTCCCGCCTGCTTTGAAGCAGGCGATGGTTCGCCCCCTCCTGAAGAAGCCCTCCCTGGATCCCACAAATTTAAACAACTTTCGGCCAGTCTCGAATATCCCATTTCTGGGCAAGGTGATTGAGCGGGTGGTGGCGTCCCAGCTTCAGAGGGTACTGGAGGAAACGGATTATCTGGACCCTTTCCAATCTGGCGTCAGGCTGGGGTTCGGGACAGAGACTGCCTTGGTCGCCTTGGTGGATGACCTTCGCCGAGGAATGGACAGGGGAAGTGCAACCCTGTTAGTCCTGCTGGACCTCTCGGCGGCTTTCGACACCATCGACCATGGTGTCCTTCTGGGTCGGCTGGCCGGGCTGGGGCTTGGAGGCACTGTTTTGAAGTGGTTCCGCTCCTTCCTGGCTAACAGATCCCAGAAGGTGGTGCTGGGGGACGCTTGTTCGGCACCCCGGCCTCTTAGGTTTGGGGTGCTGCAAGGTTCCATCTTATCCCCTATGCTGTTTAACATCTACATGAAACCGCTGGGAGAGGTCATCCGGGGGTTTGGAGTGGGGTGCCATCAGTATGCTGATGACACCCAACTTTATCTCTCCTTTCCCCCTGATTCTGAGGAGGCGATTGAGGTCCTGGATCGCTGTCTGGAGGCGGTTGGGGGCTGGATGTGGGCAAACAAGCTGAAATTGAATCCGGATAAGACAGAGGTGCTTTTGGTTCGTAAATCCACGGCTCGGGTATTGGACTATCGTCCTGCTCTGAATGGGGTTGCACTTCCTCTGAAGGAGCAGGTTCGCAGCTTGGGGGTTCTCCTGGATCCACAGCTACACCTGGAGTCCCAGGTGGCGGCGGTGGCCAGGGGAGCCTTTGCTCAGCTTCGGCTGATTCGCCAGCTGCGGCCGTACCTGAGCTGTGCGGACCTGGCCACAGTGACCCATGCCCTAGTGACATCTAGATTAGATTATTGCAATGCGCTCTACATGGGGCTGCCTTTGAAGACGATCCAGAAATTACAACTAGTACAGAACGCGGCAGCTCGGGTGGTTGCTGGGGCATGTCGGTTTGACTCTGTCGAGCCGTTGCTTCGGCGACTACACTGGCTGCCAGTTCTGTTCCAGGCCCAATTCAAGGTGCTGGTTTTGACTTTTAAAGCCCTTTACGGCTCGGGTCCGGGATATTTGAGGGACCGCCTCCTTCCATATAATCCAACCCGTACTCTTAGATCATCTGGGGGGGGCCTTTTTGACTGTGCCGCCACCAGGAGAAGTGAGAAGGGCGGCGGCCAGGAAGAGGGCCTTCTCGGTGGTGGCCCCCCCAACTCTGGAACACCCTCCCCTTAGAATTGAGAACTGCTCCCTCTTTGTTTACATTTTGGCGGGGGCTGAAGACCTTTTTATTACAAAAAGCTTTTAACTGTTGACAGGCTGGCTGGCTGGCTGGTTTGTTACATTTTTATATTTTATGATCCACTGGGCTTGTTGTTTTTAAATTCTATTATTTTGTTTTAATTTTGTTTTATTGTATGGTTTTAATATTGTTTTTAAATTGCTTTTTGATGTTAACTTTTATATTGTGTTTTTGTACTGTAGTGCCGCCTTGTGTGCCTCCGGGCTAAAAGGCGGGGTAGAAATCTAATAAATAATAATAATAATCATAATAAATATCCAAATAAAAATACAAAACTCTGCATTTTGTTATTTAAAGTATTTTCCAGAAATTGAAATAGATTATTTTATTTTTCCAATTGGAAATATTGCTGTGGCTGCATCTGCTGGCACTATATCACCTATAATCACCTACTTAGTATACTTGTAAAGCATTTAAAATTAATAAAAATGAGAATTTGGAATGAGAATTTAGAATAAAAACACATAACACCACTTTCTGCCTTTTAAATCAAGACATCTGAGACAAAAAATAACACCATTTTCAAACACCCCTAATTATGGCAGACACTGACATGTTGAAAACAATAGGGTCCTTTTAAGTGAGGGAACCTAACAAGGCAGGTCTGCATTCTATTGCTACACTTAGTAAATCAGGGCTACACATTTAGCCCTGAAACCATCATCCGTGTGCAGTTATATAGACACGAGATTCACAGCACCTTGCCATGGAGGCATGAGAATAACACAAGATCTCACGCAATTTGCAAGGTCTCTGCCCAGGGAGATCGGAAGGCTGTATGGTGCCCCTGTGAGTTTACCATGGTGCACAATTTGAGAACCACTGACAGACTGAAGATCTTCATGGGATTAAAATTTGATGAGGGGGCGAGGTGCATAGAAAACTCTGTTGTAAGTGGTCACCTTGATTCTATTGCAAAATTCCAATGTAGTCATCCTATTTTTTAAATTAATATTATAGAAGCATCTGTCCAAATATCAAACTCACAAGTTGCCTGGAATAAACAGAGCATGTCAGACTTACTGCACAGTGTTTGCACACATAGACCCTGAATTATAGGAATACATAAGCATGCTAATCCTTTGAGAAATTAGAACAATAGTTCAAGTTAACCTTCAAAACATTTCCATTCAAACTTGCTGATGAGCATTTCAATGAGCATTCATGAAAAGGTCTATACACTGAAAATGGATCTTATGCCAAGCTTCATATATGTGTGGAAGGGAAGGAGCTGCCATTTCCATAGTATATTTAGGAAAAAATAATGTTGGATCCCTGCAATTTATTTTCTGTGTAGGTAAAAAGTCCTGGATAGATTTTGGTTTTGGAAAACTTGAGCTCCTAGTAAATAGAGGAAGAAAAAGCTATAAATCGGGGGGGGGGGGGGCGCACGTTGATGAATAAGAATATTTATATACTGCTTTTAATAAAAAAGTTGTTCACAAAGTGGTTTACATTGCAAAATAAATGGTTGCTCAACCTCAAGGGATCCATAACCTTTAAAAACATGCACAAAGATACCAGCAATAGCCATTGTAAACGTTGCTGGGGTGAAGGCTTATAGTTGCTTTCCCTAACTTGATATAAGAGAACACCACTTTAAAAGGTACCTGTTTGCCCTGTTAGCACAGGGCCATGTATTTTGCAGGCCTTGCATTCTTTGAAAATACAGTGAAAGTCAAAACCATAATATCCAACATTTAAACCTCACTAGAACAGTGTAAAGTTCATGTGTTTAGAGCAGTGGTCCCCAAAGTGTGGGTTGCAACACCATTCCCCCTTAAGGGGAGTAGCCCAGTTATGGGTGTCCTGAGAATGCTACAGTGATTGTGGTGCTGTGGGCACCCAGGGGCTTCAGCACTTACTTGAGGTCATGCTGGCATCCTGAAGGATCTGGGAGGCATGCAGTCCCCTCTGCGGGCCTCCCTGATGCTGTAAAAAGCCCCAAATTGCACGCAAAAAGCATTTCTGGTTCATTTATTTATTGAAAGAAATTAGCAAAACGGAAAATAAAAACAATCTATATATAATTGTATCTATATATATAAATGGATGTGTGTGTGTGTGCGTGTGCGTATGTATGACATGTAAAAATAATTGAAAACTACCGATATTAGTGTCGAACCCATAGTTTTCGGGGTCGCTGAGATGAATAGTGACACTCCCGATGCAGTTTAGGTCCACGTTCAGCCCCCATCAGCATGGGGGGCAAGAAGGGGTGAAAAATAAAATGTCCAAAATGACCGACAGTACTGTCAAATCCATAGTTTTCGGGGTCACTAAGCTGATTGGTGACAGTCCCAATGACATGTAAGCCCAAGTGTAGAACAAACAGAACTCTGTAGAACCTTCTGGAAATTTTTAGAAATCATTATGCCCCAGTCTTGGACTCCAATCAAATACATGCCATGTTACCCGGTGTAGTCACTGAATATGAGTCTATCGATACTGTAGTAGATGCCTATGAGGTCGTCAATTTCCCATCAGACTTCCTAAACTCACTTGATCTGGCTGAATTGCCACCACATCGTCTTTTACTTACAGTGGGATCTCCAATTATTTTACTATGGGACCTCGACCCGCCAAACCTTTGCAATGGCACAAGGCTGTGTGTCAAGAAGATGCTGGGTACTGTAATTGAAGTGACTATCTTAACAAGAAAGGGAGAGGGTGAAACAGTTTTTATCCCACGGATAACACTCATTCCAATGGCTTTCCCTTTTCATTTTAAGAGATTACAATTTCCAGTGAGACTTGCATTCTCGATCACGATCAACAAGTCACAGGGGTAGTCTGTTAAGTACTGCAGAGTGGATTGGAGATCGGCATGTTTCTCCCACGGACAACTTTCTGTTGCTTGCTCAAGGGTGGGTTCACCGAAGAATTTATGAATTCTTGCTCCTGGAGGTGAAACTAAAAATGTTGTTTATAATCAAGTTCTGAGTTAAATTAATATTATAGTGAATTGGTAAAAGATTTTACTTTATAATATTTATACTGTACTTATACTTTTAATTTCCTGTACATAAAATTACTTCAATTTTACACTATAGATAGAATTCATTCCTTTTCCTGTCTAATAGAAGCTTGGGATACATAAATACCCGGGCAACGCTGGGTAAGGACAAGCTAGTAAACATATAAAAAACCCTGTACAAAAATAATTCCTGAATAATAAATTTGCAGTAAATACTGAACTCAAGGTCATGACTTTTCACTGCCTTTTAGCACCACAATCATTTTTATCCACTGGTTTATACTTGGGCACTATAATTATGGGTGAAACAAGCATACTGTAAACACGGTATCACAAAATGGCATCAAAGGTCAGGAAGAGGCTGTCTCAGCTTCCCAGCACTGTGTGTTGCCTCTTGGAAGTAATGAAAATTCAAGATGCTTCAAGATGCTTCTGCAGTGATATACTGTCCGTATTTCCTGAAAAAGACCAAAATTACACCTGTGATAACTAAAAGTGTCTACTGAAAGGTTGTTCAGAAAAAGTCAAAATTGATAAAGCTATACCTGCTAGATCTGCAGATCATCATTGTTCTGTCCCATTTGCAAAATTAGTGGAATGTGTTATGATTTCCCCTTTCTTTTGTAATAATCTCTCTTCATACATACTTAGGGCCCAATCCAACGGGCCTTACTGAGGGTGGTAACAGTCGCGGATCTACGGGGGGCTATGGGGGGCAAGAGCCCTGGGCGCCATCTTGGGGCCATCTTGGGGGGAGCGCCGATGGCATGGCGCCCCCTGCAACCCCCCAACATGGCACCCACCACACCCGCTCCCGCTCCCCGTCTTCCTTCCTTCCTTCCTTCCTTCCTTCCTTCCTTCCTTCCTTCCTTCCTTCCTACCTACCTACCTACCTACCTAACCTGCTTCTGGGAATACTCTCATGGGAAATTCTAGCTAATCAGGGATTACATGATAATTGGGAGGATGACATGTAGCCAGTCCAACAACCCCAATTTACGACGCCTATTCCCACCAGTGAAACACACTTTCTGCTAGCAGCAACTGCTGCAAAAATGGCTAGTGCAGCTCTAAGGAGTAGGAGACTTGCACAGGGATAAGGGAATCCCCTTTCCCTGCTGAAACCTCCTGATCTCCCCCCTAAAAAACAAAACCTGAATAGCACAACTGTTTTTTTTATGCAGTTCCACCAGTGGAGGGGGGAAAGGATAGGATTTGGCTGTATGTAAGTTGGCTACGTGCTTACATTAACGATGGCAAACACTGCAGTCTTCAGGGACTGTAACTCTGTCTCTAAAAGACATCCTGTTTCCAAACAACACACCAGAATCATTGAACAGAGGACAGGATACATTTGATATTACCAAACTTATTTGAAAAGCAAACTTCAAATTTTATTTAAAAAATTGTAGTTTCTGATGGACTGTAATCATGTCAGGACATACTAAATGAAGTGCATTAGGCACATGGGAGGTTTATATTTGCTTTGTACACTGATGATATGATTAGATTTATGCTCACTGGCTAATAAAATAACATAGTTGTACCATAAAACAGTATAGCACAAGTGGCTTTTGGCAGAAATCTGTATTTTAAATAGAGCCCTCGCAAAAGTGTCAAATCGTATAGAGGCTCAATCTGTCTGCAGGCAATTCAGATTATAGACTCAGTCATCCCATTCTGCTCTCATTTCTGACAAACACTTTAAATATTAGCATGTTCCTAGCCATAACCATTTCTTCACTAGATTGAAGAAACCAGTCCTGATCCAAAATTGAGTTTTCCACATGTTTTTCATATTCATTTAGAAGGCTTACTGTATCTCCCAAAAGAAGTGCAACATTTAACATTCCTGTAACAAAACTACGGCCTTTTCCCTGTGTTAATCTTCTGTTAGTACTAAATAAAGTACTAAATTTGTACTTTACATAAATTACATATAGTGTAGCCTAACCAAGTTCAATAGAACTACACATTATTAAAGTTACGTTCAGTTTGTCATGCCATTGAGTCTATGATATTTCACAAGATAGCAGCCAAAAGGAAAAGAGCGAACTTATTGATGTCCTTGTGTATTATTACTGGATGTAACATTCAGTTCTTCTATCACTTTGAGCTGTCCTTGTGATTCTTTCCTTAATCTGCATTTCTCTATTTAAAAAAAACTAATGTGTTTCTTGCCAATGTCACCCAGCATCCCCCTTGCACATTAATTGGAACAGGAACTGTTTTTCGTTGGAATCTTGATGATCAATATAATAGTATCTAAGAGATCGCTATTAAATACACTTTCAAATAGTATTAATGCTACAAAATATTTATGTCCATTCACAATTTTAAAAGCATATGTGGAATAATTATATAATTGTGCCAGGTCACCCATGAGGTGACCCTCTCCCTCGAAATTGCCTTGGGAATGTGTGGGCTACTGCCAGCCTCCCATCTGGGCTAGAATTGCATGGAGGTCTGTTTGTGCAAACCACATTTTTGAGCTTCTGCCATTATGGGAATGGGGAGTAGATACATATAACCACTCCTGTGGAGTTGTCATTTCAGAATAAAGGTATCTCCATGATCAGTGTAATTTTAAAATGGTCTGATAGCATGATGATGATGATGATGATGATGGAAGAGGGTAGCAGGAAGATGGAACAGAGGTGGGGAGGGAGTGTTTTTGGGTGAGGGGGTGATCCAGGAAGTGGGTTGGGCCCAGGAGGGGCGGACTGGCTGCAACAGCGCAAGACTAACCCTTACCCCCATATTGGGCCCAAGCATTGTTACATGGGCTGCTCAGATTTGTGCCTGAAAAATCATGGGTGCAGATCCGAGCAGCCCCATTGGATAGGCTGGCTTGCAACACAGGGTAAGAGGTAAAAAATCCCCTTAATTTGGAGTTGTGCCACAGCCTGGACCTACCTTGCACTGGATGCAGTGCAGGAAACTTGACCTGCCTGTTCCTGTGCAGGTTTATTGTGTCCTATGCCAACACTTTCATAATCTACTAGCACTGCACTACAATACCTTTGCTCTCATCCAGCTCCAGCCACATATAGTCGTTTGTTCGGGATGAAGGAGAAGCTGTGGGTGTGGATGCACATTCAGTTCTGATGTTTTTTATCCGTGGTCCAATACGAAGTACGTTCAAATGGACATTGAAATGCAAATCTATAGTATATCCTTAAATCCTCAACAGCGTACAACTGCTTTGAGGCAAGGGAACATCTGAGTGACTGCTTAGTAGAAGAGGTATCCTTAGGGTTGGTGCCACCTGGTGCAGCATTTACCAGGAGAAGCTTGGCATTCCAGAAGATCTGGGTGACATAATACATAATCACACTGCTGCCAACCTTCCAGGCTTGTGCATTATTTAAATGAGAAAAGTCCACCTCCATTCAGTGATCTTCATCCTGCTCTGGGCTCATTGTTTCGTGTCTTTTGGCAGTGAACGGCAAAAACATTCTTATCGGCGAGACCATGAGGCAGCTGGGCCCGGAATGGGCCAAAGATAATCAAATGGAGGCTTGGGCAATATGGTATCACCCCCCCCCTTGAGGACGACACCCAGTGGAAGCTACGTTGGCTGCACCCCCTTGTGATGCTATTGCTTAGCAGCAAAATACCCTGATCATTAGAAAAGACTCAAAGGTGCCAGGGTGACCAGACATCCACTTTTTCCAGGACACATCCTACAGTTCAACCTTCTATTCTGGGTAAATTCAAAATGTCCTACATTTCAAGACAGACAGTGGGCACCAGCGTCAAGAGGGTTGCATTTTTCTTGAATGTACTACATTTTGGAGGGCTATGTCCTCCTTTGTGGTTATGACAACTGGTCACCCTGCAAAGGGCGTAGTTCACAATTCGCAACCAAAGCTCATGTAAGAGACGAGGCTCGCTAATGAGATAAATTATGAATACTTTGATTTAATTTTCAGTTGGAGTTCATATGACTCATCTGATACAATGAATACGTTTTTGCTAAAAATGTACGGATAGGATGAAATAACGGAAGAGGAATATTGGTGAATGTATCACCGCTCTCTTACAAACAAAGAATAAACAATTGCCAACTTAAGAGCCCAACCCTAAAACTTTAAAACTTCTTGACTTACCTCTCCATTGGCCACCTGGTCATCAGTGGGTCTCCTTGGACCTATACCAACCCTTTAGCCGCCACAAGTGCAAGGAAAGTCAAAGGGGGATAGAATCTCAGCATGCTGTCGTGCTGCCATGCTCTGTCTATCCTGACCCCTCCCTGGCCTGCTCCTCACCTTGTTCTTCCTCCAAACCACCCTGCCATTGACCCATCTGCTCCAATGGAAGTTCTGTGGTCTGCCACTGCCGGCACAGGTCTTACCTGCTTCCATGTCATTGGTAGCTGACGGAGTACCTGAAGCCCCGGAGGTTCTGGCCTTAGATTGCAAGATTCACCAGCATAGGATTGGGCCAAAAACAATCTAAATTCAACCATAATGCATATCTCCCATGTAACATGGTATATTTTATCACTAAATTTCAGTCACATAAGAAAAATGGAATATGATATGAAATTGCCTTAATCCATCTAGTTCACAGAAGTAGTAGCAGAGGAGCTATAGTGGAGCTATTCTAAAAATAGCTGAGTACACATGCTACACATTCTGTGTACACATGGAAATCAGCATTGTGCAAAGAGCACTGCACGAGGAAAAGTCTTTTTGATTCTCTATTTGAGATCCTCATGATAGCATTCATTATTAGGCAAGCTGAGCAAATAGAGACTATGTGCAGGAATGTTGTCTCTTCTCACATTCCACCTTTTAACCAAAGATGTAGTTATCAATTTGAAATGGTTGCTAGAATTGCTCAGCCGTCAACCAGTGCAGTGAAATGTGCACTGTGAAGCATGAGGCACACAGAAGATCAGTATTGCCTATTGTGGGCATTTCAAGGCAGCTGAAAGGCAGGATCCAAAGTGTAACTCACAGTTCTATCCTATCCCCCGTCTGAGACAGTGCAGCCTTAAAAGTGCATAAAATTTGCCATAAAGTGCATTTGTGTCCTGGAACAGCAGTTTGCATCATGCATCCAGGGCCAGCAGGTACTGATAAGGTTGCATCAGGTGGCCAGGGGTGGGGGAGAGGTGGAGGAGGGGGCATTTCTGGGTGGGGACACAGCAGAATGAGGGATGGAGTAGGCCCAGGAGAGTGGATTGGTGGAGGCCTCCTCCACTGTATCCTAACCCCCTTCCCAGAACAGACAGCCCTACACGGTGCTTCCCAAATTTGCTCCAGCTAAATGGCTGGCATGGATCTGAGAAGCTCCTTATGGGCGGCTGGAGCATTACCAGGGGAAGGGGAAACATATCCAGCCTCCAAAACAGATGTGATGCAGAAAGTCTGTAATTATAATTTCCAGTGTCTTTTTATATATATTAGTAGCTATGAAGGAGAGAACAACCTAATTGAAACCATGCTTTTTCACAATAGAGAATGCCCTATGAAAGCTTATTTTTCCAAATGGGAAAACATTCACTAAGGCAGGGTATTGACTGGGAAGATTACATGAGGGAAAGGGATTCCCTCCCAAGTTTCACATTTCTCTTTGGACCTCCACTGCACAATAGCTGCTGCTGCTGCTACTACTACTACTACTACTATGTGAGATCTTCATCACATGTCTACCATCAAATTTAATTTGATCAGTATTAAAAATACGTTCACTCATTAAAATAAAAGTATTTCATCTGAATTATTTTCAGTGTTCCCCCAAATTTCTAATTTTTCCATTGGAAAAATTGACCATTTTCCTGGAAAGCGGGGGGGGGGGGGGAGGAATTGGGGCTTTATTTCCTGGGCCTTCACACGTCTAGTCTCAGGAGTGTAGCTGAGTTGTTCTTTGGATCTTGAACTGAGTACTTTAAAGTTCATGGAGTTTTTTGTGTGCTTACTTGTTTGTTTTTGTCACCTTGGCCTTTCTTAGGTGGAAAGGTGAAAAAAATTAAATTAAAACACTTTGTGGCCAAGAAAAAATTCTCTTGGGGAAAAAAGGGCACACAGCATAACCATATTTATTCACATTCCAAGGCTGTGTGACTGGCAAGCCTATACATGTCCACTCAGTATTATGTTCTATGCAATTGGAGTACGTTCTCCCCATGTCTGTCTCTGGTCCAGAAAGCTCACATTTCTTTCAGTGTTTAGTATTATAAGTGTTTTGGGCAGTAGTGGGATCTAAATGATTTAGCAACAGGTACTATGACCGGGACTCATTTTTGATTGGCACTTGTGTTGAGACCCGCCCACTGGAAATGATGTCATAGCAGGAAGTGACATCATCAAGCAGGAAGTATCATTGTTTTATTTGAAAAAAATTTCAGAAGCAAAAGCCTAAGGTGGCTTACAAGCCCCACAATAAATGTACAATGCATCACAATACTTTGAGGGGGGGAATCCAAACAAGGCCTTAAACAGTTTTCTTGTTAAATTATTGCTTATTTAGTGCAGGCAGAAGGCAAATGCAAGAAGCTGAGGGAACACCAATCTCTCTCTCTCTCTCTCTCTCTCTCTGCCAGCCCTTTATACCTCCCTAAGTAAAGGACACCCCAGCACTGCCAAAGGCTTAATGAACCAACCAGATCCCAAAGCATGAGTAAATTTCAGAAACACAAAAGTTGAGAATGGGGAACAGGCCATAATGAATATTTCAAAACCAAGAGGGGGGTGATTATTCCTGTAGACAAAAGACCCAGGTGGTAACAGAGACGGCTGGTGGTTTCCGCAAGTGGGGTAGTGTGCACACAACAGAGAGGCCAAGGGAATAAAAAGAAGCAGGGAAATAAAGAGAGGGCGGTTGAAGGGGGCAAAGAAGCTACAAAGAAAACCGTTCTTCTTTCTCTCTCGACCGTACCAAACTTCTCTGAACCCCCCTTTTTGTCTTCCTTTTCTTCCTTCTACTAAATCATGTCCTTATAAACACAAACTGGTTTTTAAAACACACGAAAAAAACAACACAGCCTCCAACACAGTTGCAAATGTGGTGCAAGGCATGTGCAGCAGGTTGGAAGGCAGATGGGCTGATGCAGGGGAGGGAGAAAGCCTCTGCAATCACATGACTGCAAAGGTGGGAGAGACTGGTCAAGACTTTCACAGCACACATGTACAGGGGAAGAAGAGAGAAAAAGAAGAGACACTGGCAAAGGAAAACACACACACACACACACACACACACACACACACTCACTCACTCACTGGTCATATTTTTAAAGTGGATTTTTTTTAAGTCTGGGGCTCAGAGCACACTTGTGTCTTTTCTAGTGGCTGTTGCTGGTGGTGCTCTGCATTTTTGTAGATTGGGAGCCCTTTTGGGACAGGGAACCATTTAACTTTATTATTATTTGCCTGCAAACCACTTTGGGAACTTCATGTTGAAAAGCGGTATATAAATACTTCTTGATTGATTGATTGCCATGGCTGCCTGGGGAAGCCAACATGTACAGAGCAGGCTGTTTATGTGTTTTAGGGACTGGTTGCTTATGTTATGATGCAGATAAGGAGAAATAATTCACATTAAAACATTTAATATTAACCTGCAATCTGATCATCAGAAAACACAAGTCTTAATAAGAGACTTGGAGGCAATCCTATTCATGTCTTCTCAGAAGTAAATCTCATTGTGTTCAATAAGGCTTATTCTTAGGAACAGGTGCATAAGATGGTAGCCTTACTACTTACTTTAGAAAAAACTTTCCTGGTTTTTTTGTGAAAAATTGGAAACAAGAATGCACATTAGTAAACCTGCCCTGAGCCTAGCCTTTGCATGCCCAGTGTTGCCACAAAAATAATACATTAAAATCAGAAGAGGGGGGAATTGATTTTGAAAAAGTCTTGGGTGGGGTATGTGCCAAAAAAACAACAGTTTGGCTGCTGCAACAACAGCAGCAGGAAAGTGGAAAGAAAAACTGAATTTTTTCAGGGGGGGGGGAAGGAGTGGAGAGGAAGAGCAAGGAGGAGAGAGGGGCTTTCCTTGCAGTTTGGGGGCAGCAAAGCATCTGGGGAGAGAATTAGATGGTGGGAGGAAAAAATGGGAGGCCACTGCATTTGCTCCTTTTTGCAACCCACCTGATCTCCTGCTGCTGCAGTAAACACCTCTGGTTTCCTACTTGCCTGCCCAGGAACTTTCCACTGGCCAGACCCCACCTGTTCATCTGCATATGGCTAATTTGCATGCCTCCTCTCTCGGAAGCCTATATAACTGGGGGCAGGTGCATGCTAATCTCCCATGCAAATTAGAAGTATTGCATGATGGTCTCTGCTCACATGTGGCAGTTTCTCCTTGCTTTTTCAGACACTGACTCAGATTGCTGAAAGTAGAGACACAGGGCTTTCAAACTGTACTCAGCAAAGGGAAAGAGCCAACTACAAAAAGCTGAGGCTGAGCTCACCATAACCTGATAGGGATTCAATCCATGAAGCTTATATAGCTGGCTTTCAGGCTACTTTAAAGTGAAGGAAGGAGGCAAGGTTCTTGCAGTATTGATACTGAGCCACAAAACAGGGGGCGCAGCTGATACGCGTCTGCTGGAGATCAACGGGAGCAAAAAAACCCACGTGTCAGTGAGTGGGCGGGGCCAGCCCACGTTCTAACTAGCGGAGCTGTGTTCCGCCTCAATCCCACCACTGGTTTTGGGTCTAGATTTGGTGATTTTTTGTGTGACCAGAAATATGCTGTTGGAACAAAACTCTTATTCATGTATATCGTTTACCAACAGTAAAATTGGTTTTGTTATAAGTCGTTGCCCTTAAACGTGCAGTTTCCAAGAGCCTACCAACAACTTCAAGAGCGCAATCCTAACCTGGAGTTAGGTTGGCACAGTTAGGTCAGCACAGTTTGGCCGGCACAAGGGCCACCGTCAAGTGTGTTTGGACCACTCTCAGAGTCAGGGAGGATGGCGCACGTCTGTGTGCTGGCCTCTCTGACTCTGAGAGTGGTCCAAACGTATTTTACAGTGTCCCTTGTGCCTGCCAAACTTTGCTGGCCTAACTGTGCTGGCCTGATTCCAGGTTAGGATTGCGCCCTAAGAGAGGACTTCCTGTATATAGGATTGAAGCCTGAAGCAATGTTAGGTCAGCCTAATTTGGCTGGATTCTGGGAGATGTCTCAACTTGCACACAGTTCAGTTAAATGGTTCACCAGCTCAGTGCTCTTGGACCTTATGACAATTAAACATCACAATGGTTGAGTAATTGCCACTAACAGTGTGCTTTTCTGCACATACAACATGTAGCAAAACTGTTCAAACAAACAAAAGACCAACTTCCACATTCCTTGACAGAACTGAACAGTCCTGCTACAAAACAATGCCTTGAAAGAGGAAGCATCCCGGGGTCGATGTCGCACAACTCTGGGATAAAAAACAAGCTAGAGCTTGTCGACACCTGCAGCTGAAACACAGAGCAAACTGACCCTCAATTGTTTGGAGGAGTGTGGTGTCAAGTGGCACTTTGTGTCAACCTTGTTAAGGTGACAAGTCTACCAAACAAAGGCAAGAAACCCAATTACTCTCTCCCTTTACAAAATCCTATAGTAGCTGTAGCTGTGTGAAAGTACCTTTGGAAAGGATCCAGCATTTAGAGTTGTCTAAACAATGTAAGAGAGATAACATGCAATGCAATCCTACGCAGCAGTACGTACGGTTGAATTTATTCCCAGGTGTGTATAGAATTGCTGCCTAAGTCGTCTTGTCTTTGTTTGGGTAGGCTTGTTTCTCCTGAACAAGAGTGATGCAGCGAGGGGCAGAGGCTTGCACTACAGCAACTGTTTTGAGGAAAACCTAGTAAGGAATCCTATGAAGAAATAAGCATATAACTAAAGATTAAAATTTGGCAGGTTTGCCCTTAGGTTTGTACTCACTTGAGGCCCAGTCCTATCCAGCAACAAACATTCCTTTACCTTGAGGAGGCCTCTGTGACTGCCACCACCACAGGCTGCAACTCATGTCCTACTAGCACAGCAGTATCAGTGCTGGGATGTTGGATAGGATTGGGCCCTTGGTTGATTACTAGCCACACCACCTATAGCTGGACCTGATTCTTGTCATTCTCCGCATCTTGCATTAGCTATCAAGATCATATATGAAAGGTATTTTTGAGAACCATCAATAGTTATCCAAGGAGGTGGACTCCAAAGATTGTTTTCAACAAAGACCTTATCATGGCTTCCTTTTAAATGACCAGAATGACCCTTAGAATGCAATCCTAACCCCGTGCTGGAATAGGGAGGCCAGCTGGCTTGCCCCATATCCAGCAAGGGGCTTGGACTGGCTGCAGCTCAACCTGGAGCATCTATTCCCCTTCCCCCAGGTAATGCTGAATTGGGCTACAGGTTGAGTATCTCTTATCTGGACTGCTTAGGACGGGAAAGTGTCTGGAGTTCAGACTTGTCTGGATTTTGGAATAATTGCATAAATATAATGAGAAGTGGTTCCCCTTGCTCTTTTCACTGATACATTTGAGTGCCTACTTTGATATTTTTCAGCAATGACACACATCACAGAGCAGAAAATAGAACACAGCCTGCATGTGAGAATGGGCACAAGACCTTCTAGCGTTCACACTACAGAAAGCTTACCCTCAAAAATGTCTGGATTTCAGAGTAGTCTGTATTTCAGTTGTCCGGATAAGGCAGAGGTTCTCAAACTTTCTCATTGTTCAGGAACCACTGTAAGTACTTGCAGGGCTTGGCAGTGACGTGATCACTACGATCACCATATAATGGGGCTGGGGGGACTTACCATTGCCTGCCCCAGCATCTGGGAAGGTTGAGGACTCCTGCTGGCCCCTCTGCAGGGCTTCCTGTGCGTTTGGAAATGTTTGTAGAGACGATTGTGACCCACTTCCGGGTTGCGATCGTGAATTCTCTGCCAATTTCGGTGGCGCAAAAGCAACCCAGATCGGATCCTGGCTCACTCCACCTCCCTGGACTGCCCTCCCTGTCCCCCGCCTTCCCCCGCACCGTTCTGCAGTAGCTCAGGGTGCTGCAGCTGGAGCCCTTTCTGTGAACTATTAGTCTGACTGCTTTGTTGCCATGCTGGCACCAGATGTGTGCCCAACATTGGCTCCCAAGGGTGGGGCCTTCGCAGCATCAGCCTTGCTGCTGGATCTCCTCGCCCAGTGGAGTGAAGGTCTTTCCTCCATGGTACTAGAGACCACATCAGGCCACCTTGGTGCTGTGTGTAGCTGGGGTCTCCCTGGCTGTCCTGCTGAGAGGTATGCCTGCCAGCGAGCTGTGGGACTCCTTGTCTGTCAAGGCGGGGCCCTGGGGAGACCCGACAATGCAACACTAGCCAACTACCATTGTAAGAACAGGAAGAGCCACCTAACCAGTGGATACTGCTGGCTGGGTCCAATCATAGTGGTAGGGGGCAGACCTGGAACAGGCAGGCAGTGGTGGTTAGCCTTCTCAGAGTGCTAGTTTTTGCAGCAGCTGTGATTCGTTATTCCTCCTTACTTACACATTATTCCTCCTAGCACATTATTCATCTTTAATGAAATGTTTAAAGGCCCAATCCTAACCTGGAGTTAGGCCGGCACAAGTCACTTGTGCAAATCCAGGAGTATTGCAAATGCGCCATAAAGCACATTTGCACCACTCTCAGAGTCAGGGAGGCCTGTGCACGAATGTGCACCATCCTTCCTGACTTTTAAAGTGGTCCAAACGCACTTTACGGTGCATTTGAAACACTCCTGGATTTGCACAAGTGACTTGGGCCGGCCTAACATCAGGTTAGAATTGCGCCCTAAGAAATATGCAATAGTCTCTAAGCAACCAACATTTCCTCAGTGCTGGGAAAATTGTTCTATTGAACAGATATAGTAACTTGGGGATATTTTTTTTAAATTATTCGCAACTTGACATTTGGGCCTACTCTTTTTTTTGTTATTAAAAAAAAGAGAGAGTAACATGAGTAGAAGCGGAAGTGAAAGACAGTTTCATAATTCTGCTAATTATCAGTACGAGCATTTTCACGAAAAGGAAATTCTGCTATGGAAATTCTGTCTGCTGCCAAATAAATGAGTGCTAAGAACACAACAGTGATTTACATGTAATGGCTAATTCTGGCATTCTGTTGTAATCTTGTCTCCAGCTGTTCCATATTACAACTCTGTTGGTTGACTGTATATGTCAAACTTAATCCTATGAGTCATTACTTGAGGATGTAGGTGTTGAGTAGCATTCCTATGGGGGGGGGGAAACACTAAGTGGTGCAGGAGCCTGGGCTCCCGTGTAACACATCCCTCCCCCCACCCCGCCTTCATAGCCATTCGCGGATCCGAGAGCAAAGCCAAGCCACCTCTCTGAACCGTGAATGACTCTGGAGGCGAGGGGGAGAGAATGTGTTACACAAGAGCTCAGTCTTCTGCCACATTTATCATTTTGCCTCCCCTTGTAGGAACAGCACTGTGCAGTAGTCACTTCAGCACCAGCTCATAAAAACCTGTGCTAGTGCCTACTTTGACCAGTCTTTTTCTGCTCAGAATGCATTGCTTAATGCATATTGTGTATGTAGTTAGAAGGTTTCCCAATTCCTTATTTATTGTTTAAATAATAGAATCAGTGCACAACGATAATAGTTTTTACAGAATAGCATAATATAAGCAAGAGATCACTATCCTGAGAACTTGCAATCTAAATTAAATATTCCGATTCTGTAAAATGCCTTGAGAGGTTGCTTTTTTTTTTAAGTTCTGTAAATATTCTTAATAACAACAATAATAAAATATGTACTGCTGACAGACAATATAAAACAGAATTTTAAAAATCTGATAGATGCACCGTGCACAATTTGTGAGCCATACATACGTTTTTATACGTTTTTCTTACTGAAGAAAATAATGAGGGATCAAATAGCCAGAAAAATCTTTCTCACAAGGTCAGATAGAATCAGAGTTGGAAAGGACTTACAAGCTCATTGATGGCCCAACTACCATGATGATTCTCCAACCATGTAAAAATGCTATTTGTATACAACATTTATTAATTTTATTTCATGCTGCTCCTGCCTTTCTCCCATGGTACTAAAAGTAGTGTGCTTAGGATTCCCATGGATCTACCATCAGGGCTCAAACTAGCTTGACTTCAGCAAGCTGCTGCATGAAGTACTTCTCTTCAGACCATGCCCCTCATCTGTTTCTCAGATGAAAAACTCTGGTTCTGTTCTCCTTCAACCGTTTCCATGCAGTAACAAAGTATGCTTTTGATCTGGTATCCAAGGACAATTACACGGATAGCCCGATTTTGATGGTGCTCCAGGGACAGAGCCGAGAAGACTCATTGGCGCCGCAGCAGCGTTGCAAATGCTCCCTTACCCCAAGGAGATATTGGCGATGCCTTCTGTAGCCTCTGGGTGCAGCGGTCTCCATTTTGGTGCCACTGCTTTCCGGGCACCACCGAGGATAGGATCGGGCTGTCACTTCCTCGCAGGGTTATTGTGAGGCTAAAATGCTGCACCAAGGCCCTTGGAGGAAGAGAAGGTTAGAAATGCAATCAGCAGCAGCATTATACAAAACGTCTTCCATTATTTTGCTTTGAATTTCGGTATAAAATGTCATGGCATAAGTTAACGTCTTGGGGAATACTTCCTCTGTCTCCCACCTCTGTCCTGCTTTCTTCCTTATACTGTCTAGACAGCACTTGGAATTGGTAGATTTATCTGTGTGAGAAAGCATTGCGTAATTTTTCAGAACTGCGCAATTGATAATTTGATTGTTCCTTGTGTAACCTGCTGTCCCTGGGTGTTCCTACCCAGATATTAACTTTACAAGCAGCAAACTTTGATTTCACACTTTCCTGTGCCTGTTGAGCAGTCTGTTCTTTCCTTCACTAGCACCACTGAAAGGCGGTCCTTCCCTGTTGAGCATGGTTCGTGTAAGCCCTGCAGGGGGAGATAGCAGTCTTAGGAAGCATCACATCAATGTCACAGGGAGATATTGATGCGAATTTTCTGTCCTTTAGTCTTTCAAGCACCATGTAAACTAAATCTTGAAAGACGTAAAGATGGATTAGAGGGAACAACAAGAATTCTGAATGAACATTTTTAAAAGGAGGCATCAAAAGGAACATGAAATCCCGTTTTCTGAAGGTTCCGTCTGCAAACATTTCAATCAAATAATAAGAGTTATGCTTATGGTTCTCCTTAAAGAGGCATAGAGTGTTTTATTATGCATAAAATATTCAATTTACTGATCCTATATACACTTACCTGGGGGCACAATCCTGAGGGTGTTTGTGTTGGCCCAACGGCACCAGCACTGCATCAGCACTGGCAGCAGTGTTGGCCCAAGGCCACACCGCTCATGCGCCAGCCAAACTGGGTGAGAGTGGGAGGGAGGCTCAGGCCGCGCGGCGTCTTCTGAAATAGCAGGCGCAGGTTCAAGACATTCATAGGAAGGGCATGAATGTGCCCTTTCCGCGGAGAAGTTCCTAAGTGCTCCCAAGTTTCGCTGGTCAGAGCACAGGCCCGCAGGCCTCGCTGTTCCAGTGCAGTTTAGGATTGCACCCTGCCATTAAAGGCCCAATCCTATGCTGGGTAGCACTGAAGGCCAGCACGCTACCCCAGCAACCGCCATCGGCACTCCTGCTCTGGCGCTGATGACAGCACCAGTTAGCGTTGGGCCTCAGCTCCTGGAGGAGTTACCACGGGAGTGCTGGGCGATAGGTTATACTGCCAGGCAGCAGTGAGGTTTGTCGGGTGGTGGGTGGGTGGGGGGAAGGCAGAAGTGGGTGGGGCTGGGCAGGCTAGAGTGAGAGAGTGGCGGAGACTGCTGCTGAATCCTATGACCCTCCCTGACCAGAAAGGCCAACACAGACCTCCTGAATTCTGCACCTACTAAATAGCCGGCGTAGATCCAGGGAGACACATTGCCACCAGCTGTGTTCTACCTGGGATAAGGAGCAAATGCTCCCTTGCCTCAGGAATACTCCAGTGACTGCCCTGGCCCCATAGAATACAATGGCAGCCATTTTGGCACTGCTGTTCCTCCAGGCGTGGGGCAATTTAGGATTGGGCTCAGTGATGTCATGTAGCCAGGAAGCTCCGGAACGCCATTCCAGTTGTTCCGTGACGGGCTGGCTCCACCCACTGCAGTCGTTGCTGCTGCGCGCCCCTGCAATATGCAAATGGGTTCTAGTTGTTAGCGCAGGTAGATTCCACCACTGATTGGGCTGCCCATCCCACTGAATATAATGCAACTTACTTCTAAGTCGCCATGTATAGTTTTGCACAATTAATCTCCTTTTGATTTTATTCGTAAGTAACATCTGCCCTGTTGAGAGACATGAATGAAGTAGGTGTCATCTTGATATTTTTATATTTTCCATTTCATAAAATTCCATTTATGTGCTCTGAAGACACTGCTGCCTGATACTCTGAATTTGCTTTGTTACAGTTTATCAGAGAAAATATCCTTTCAATGTCAACATTCCTTTGAGGCCGGCAACTCAAGGGTTTGCTAAACAATCATGCATGCAAAAAGGAACTGCGAGAAAGAAGATTAAAGGACAGAGATTTCAAACCAGGCCTCATACAAGGTCTGGTAAAGGCTTACAGATTCTACCCCCTGCCCAGAATGAGAATATTATACAGTGCCTAGCTGTTTATACTAGTAGCTAGTATAGTTTTTCCTGTCTTTTT
Source organism: Lerista edwardsae (assembly GCA_029204185.1). Lineage (NCBI taxonomy): Eukaryota > Metazoa > Chordata > Lepidosauria > Squamata > Scincidae > Lerista > Lerista edwardsae. The sequence continues at coordinate 475,992 of JAJKFI010000194.1, read as the reverse complement.
CCCTGGACTGCATTGCTAAAACCATTTGAAGACAATCAAATTATTCCTCAATGCTTTTGGAATGTCAATGATGGGATTTGCTTTTTAATCCAATGTTTTTGCTTTGGAGTCTTAATACATTTTGAAATTAAGCAGACAAGGTCTCATGTCCTTTCTAGCATTCTAGTATTCTAAGACAGTGACTTTATGCCTGCCATTCATTCTTTCTGTACAGTCCCTTGTCTCTCTTTTACTCTAATTGTGCGTCTTGCTACTATGTGCAAATTGATGCCCCTGAACATAGTGAATTTTGTCTTATATACTGCAAGTGATTGGATGGTAATTTTTCTTTATCTCAAATATTTTCCCCCGTCACTTTCATCCAGTCTTGTTAAATTTCACACAGTTAAAATTGGTGTAAGATTCCCTCAGATAGCCTGGACCCAAACCATGAAGGATCTTAAAGGTCAGTACCAGCACCTTGAATTGGGACCAGAAATGAATGGGCAGCCAGTGTGGGTTCTGAAGCAGTGGTTCAACAGGGTCAAACTGTCTAGCCCGTGTAATCACCCGAGCCGCTTCATTCTGCATTAATGGCAGCTTCTGAGCCGTCCCTGATGCTCGCCCCATATACAGCACATTAGAGTATTGTAGTCTAGGCTTGAGGTCACTCAGGCATGGATCACCATGGCCAGGTCAAATTCGCTCAAGTGTGGTCGCAGTTGGTGCACTAGCGGAAGCTGGGCAAATACACTTCTAGCCACCGCTGCCACCTGCTTATCCAAACAGAGCTTCAAGCCCAGATGCACTCCCAGACAGCGTATCCATTACCCACGCACCCCCCCAAATAAATACTCCAGACTGCAGCTTGGATTTAAATAGGGCCACTTTGTTAAATGAATGCCAACAAAATATTTGCAACAGGGTTAGGGTGGGGCCATGCCTCCAGTGTGCGGAGTCTCAGTAGGGGAAACGGGCCTAGCTGTCTAAGTCCGCTTTTTCTCTTTGGGCGAAAACATCTGACTCCAGGCGACCATCAGTGCCATGCACTGATTAAGCCTTTTGTTGTCACCCCCGAAGGGGCAAGACAGCGGAATGGCCTGGCCCGCAGGACGAATCCTGCCGGGCCCTGCCTATCCAATCGAGGTGTTTGCCAGCTCAGCCTCTTCGAGCCGGTTAGGCATCATCCAAGCGGTCCTGACTCACACCTCAACTTTGCCGTCTTGGATGTACACCCATATGCCCTACCTACCCATACCCCACACGCTTCATGTCAAGTGACCAATGAATAACGAACAGCTTAAACTACAAGTGGCAGGATAAACTCTACTGCTCCATCCCAAGGCAAACCCAATCTGGGGTAGGCTAAAAAAAACTGCTTTCCAAAGCCAATCAGGAAGACAGTAAAAAATTCCTACCCGACCCTCAAGAGAGCGATCAGCTAGTCTCAGACTAGGTAAAAGGAGGGAGGGGGGTTGCTGCTCCTCGCCAGAATGAGGGAGAGTGGAAGCCTCGTGCCCGATTGCGCTCGGTCCCGCCCCCTCCTGGCTCAAATGAGTCAATCCGGAGCACGGCAGCTACAGCCGGCTCCTGGGGGGGGGGCAATCCCCGTTAGTGTTAAAGGCGCTAACGGACTGTCTTGCAGGGGAAATGCAACCCCGTTCAGAGTGGAAAAATGACTCAGTACTTGCATCCAGGATTTCCTGACCAGGAGGATTTCTGTCTTTTCTGGATTCAGCCTCAACCTATTGGCATTCATCCAGACCTCAACCGCCTCCAAGCAGTGCCCCAGGATTTCCACAGCCTCCTCAGCCCAAGGTGGCAACAAGAGATAGAATTGGATATCATCAGCATATTGGTGACACCCCACTTCAAATCCCGAGATGATCTCATCCAGCAGTTTCCCCCACTGAAATAATTAGGGCTTACTCCCAGACATAGGCACCAACTTTGTGGGTGCCAGGGGGCAGAGGGCACCCACAATAATTTCTTGTGTGGGCTACGCTCCCCAAAATCCACCCTCCCACAGAGCAGAGCACCCCCATGCCCACGCAACACTTGGCCTGGATATTCGGGTAAACCTACACAAATTCCGTTTGGCCTCTCCAGTTTGTTGCAGTGCTGGAAGGCATGCATTCCAACACTCCTTTTCATTGGTCACAAGGCTAATATGGGCCTTGGATTGGTTTTTATTTCTCATAGGTCCTGCTTGTCGCATGCTGATTGGATGAAGTGATTGGGTTGGGAGAACACAGACAAGATTGTTAACTTCTCAGCCAGCCTGCCAGCAGCACTGAAAAAGCAGTCCTGCTTGTGTGCTGTGGCTAGGAGGGGGCTGGGGGGCGGGCCCGGGGCTTACTGGTTTTCTTTGTGAGAGATGGCGGGAGGAACAGAAGGCAAACGAAAGATGGTAAGAGTGACAGAATGCGAGCAAGAGATGGCAGGAGTGACAGAGCATGAAGGAGAGATGGCGGAAGTGACAGAGCGAGGGAGAGATGGCGGGAGTGACAGGGTGAGCGAGAGATGGCGGGAGCAACAGAAGGTGAACAAGAGATGGCAGGAGCGACGGCGGGAGAGCGAGAGATGGCAGGAGCAATGGAGGGCGAGTGAGAGATTTGAATGTGCTGATTTGATTTTACTGTTGTGTGGGCGTGGCTATGTCAGCATGGCTGCATCAGGGGGTGTGGCTACGTCAGCATGGCTACATCAGGGGGTGTGGCTACGGGCACCCCCAATGTTGAACTCAAGTTGGTTCCCCTGCTCCCAGGAAAATGTGTCTTCAATTGCAGCCTGAGGGTGCAATCCTAACCTGGAGTTAGGCCGGCACAGTTAGGCCAGCAAAGTTTGACTGGCACAAGGGACACCATAAAGTATGTTTGGACCATTCTCAGAGAGGCCAGCACGCAGAAATGCGTGATGCTCCCTGACTCCGAGAGTGGTCCAAACACACTTTACGGTGTCCCTTGTGCTGGCCAAACTTTGCTGGCCTAACTGTGCCAGCCTAACTCCAGGTTTAGGATTGTGCCCTGAGTGTATAAGCCTGGGTCTTTCTATTATAGGGTTAAGAAGACAAAAAAGGAAGTGCTAAGGACATCTGCTTTTTCTTTACCAGTACAAGTGTACTACATTTGCTCTTGATAACCAGGACATCTAATCTGGCATAAGTCCTTTTTTACCCAGATACATATTACAGCTAGTTATTAATGAATATTAATAGTGAATGAATTAGATGATAGTTTTGGAAAGAGGGGGTCAGTAGCTTTCCCAGATGCATTTCTGGATACTGTTGAACTAAGATTCTTGTTAGAGGAAATCTTGGTTTGGTCCAGGAAGGCTGTAATGTTCCCCAAATGCAGCAGTTTTCTCACAGTGGTGCTTCCAGTATTGGTGTGGAGAATAGTGACATCCAGTGGCTTGTTACTTTAAGGTTTAAATTTAAAGTTTAAATAATGTAATAACTTTGTTGAAAATTCCAGAGATTATCTATCTCAAGTTTCTGTTTTTAAAGGGGCCTAAAAACTCATTTGGTAAAAATTCTACTCTTGCCATTTTTTGCAAAAAATATTATTGTACTCGAGTAATTTATTTTTAAGTATGTTTTTATTTCATGATTATGCACATTCTTTTCAAACCTACATACACAATTACTGTTTACTAGTGATAACCTCTTTTTGTAGCTTGTCTAGATGAATTCCATTCCCTGTGCATGGAAAAAATGCTCCAGAGAAGAATATAATTCAAAGCAATATAAATAAAGCATCAGAACTTTATGCACAGCAAAGGAACTTTATCCCTCCCCAGTGCCTTCTGATTAATACTGGGAGTCAGCAATATACAGAAACAACCCTCATTTATTTTTATAACTATACCTAGCACCAAAGACTTGATTGTCTAGAATTTAAAAAAACCAGGTACCAGTCCATATGAGCAAAAACACCAAATGGCCAAAAACATGAATTCATGTGCCAAACCTCAAATTAAATTTCAAACATGGCCACACTATTAGCTAAATTCTGGCCCACTTTTCTATCTTCAGTAGTTATCTCATATGGTCTGGAATCTACATCATGAAGGCTTCCGTTCTTCTGCAAGCTGATACAGGTAGATTACCCCTTATTCAGATATCCAAAATCTGAACTATTCTGAAATCTAGACACTTTTGTCCAAGACTTTTAAAAAAAATGTTCTGCAGTGTAAGCACTAGGAGATCTTGTGCTTATTCCCACATACAGTGCAGATGCAGGCCATAAATTCTATTCTCTGCTCTGTCATGTGTACCTGTACAGACATTGTTGAAAAATGTCAAAGCGGCCAGTAGACATCCGTATGGGTAACTGTGAAAAAAGCAAGAGAAGGCATTTCTCATTATATTTATGCAATTCTTCCAAAATCCAGACAAATCAGAAATCCAGACACCTTCCCATCCCAAGCAGTCTGGATAAGTGATACATACAACCTGTGGAGGTTTGGGGGGGGGGAATCCAGCATTGTGCACTCTTTCCCTGATAGATTGTGAGAAGTGATGGAGCTGTGAATTTCTATGTATATTAAATTTGCACAAGAAAACAGAAGAAGCTGGAAAAGTGCTTCCCCCCCCCCAAAAAAAAAATAATCAGATTTTTAGCCCAATCATATAAAAACAACAATGCATCTGCACCATTGGAGCATGCATTCCATTCTTGGGCAGGGGAAAGGCCCTGGAGTTGTCCTCTAGTTTCTTCCTAGAACATTTCTTCCTTTGCCAAGGGATAAGTCTCTGATCCCCAAATGGTTCTACTTAGATCTGTGCCAGTGATTTTGCTGTTGCAAGTCTAAGTGGACCATAGAAGGCAGGTAAAGGCCTAGAACAGAGATAGAATATTGGCGGTGCTGCTTCCACCAGTACTATCCAGTCCTGCCCCAGCCGCTGTCCTCTTTTGCCCACTCCCCACCCACCACACTGACTTATGAGTGCTGACTTTCCAGCACTGGGGTTCATTAGAAGACCGCTGATGTGTGGCCGTAGAATACAGTTCTCATAACGCTGTTTGAGTCCTTCTTAAAAGGATACGTAACACTGGAGTGAAATGTAATTATGTCATTTCCTTTCCTTCTTGGTTTCTATATACGGATATACTGTAGTGTAAGAACGGAATCATGTAGAAATAGCTTTCATGCCACACTGCTCACATATTACTCAATCCACAATTTTTTTGTTTTATATTTACAATTTTTGTGTGTGTTTTGCTTTCCTGCATTTTGAAACTATATGCAATTAATGTCTGATATTTCAGACCTTTTAGCCTTCTGTCATTGTGATTTATTGATGGTGGTGGACAAAATTTGTGAATGCCATGTATGTTTTTGAAAGCTCTGTTGCCTCTGTCACTTCATGGGTCATTTTTACCTTAAAGATTCATATTTTTCTCCAAAGCTCTCTCGTTAAAGAAGGAACTAGAGGATCAGCAACTGGCATTTTTTAAAGAGGATCTGTTATCCCCCAGAATCACTTGGAATACATCACTTGGATGAAAGACTGGCTTATTTTAACAATAGTTACAATATGAACCTATATCAATATTTTGGCCATCTTTTTGCTACAAATTGGTTACTCCTTTTTCTTCTGTAGTTTCAAATTAGGTTAATATTGGCAAAGCTGGTTTACACAGTGCACTTTGGCAGACTACTGTTAAGAAGATCACTGTGGTTATAAGGAAACACTTTATTGAAGGATAATTGGATAGAGAGTGAGGCTGAGCACCTTGATAGAGAGGTAGCCAGAAAATGGGAATTTGAAGACTAAAGGAGTCTTAGAGGAAAGAAAAAACAAGATAGGAAACCCCTTTTGATATGTCAAACTAGCTAATTGGCTATATTTTCCCCTTTAGGTGCAGGAAGTCTGGGCAGACTTGTTGCACCTTTCTCCTCTTCCAGCAGTTGCACTGTGACTCCTTATCTGTACATGCCCATGAGAAGTATTTGTTCCGCAGAATGTTGTGTCTTAGCTCCAAGAAGCTTTAGTATCATTTGAGCCTGATTTCACCTGAGGTGACATGTTCTTAACAGCCTTAGCTTTGTGCTGTAATTGCTCTGGAAAGCAGTTAACCAAAGCATTTGCTATAATTGGGGTTGGAGGTGCTCCTTTGGGCCCCAGATTGTACTGTTACATCTGTTAGTACCAACATACATTGACCAGCTTGCACACTCAGCTAGTCTTCCTCTTGTGTTCATGATCCTACTGTAGAAAATTTTCCACCTTAATATATACTGCATCAATCTGCAGGGATTGGTTTTCTAATGCATTCATTAAAAGAAAGGAGGCAAGGAAATAGTGCCCAGGCTCTACCTTGTAGGGTTTAAAATTCTGTGAGAAAGCCTTCATTCAAGCCCTCGGTTTGCCTTTGGATAATTTTATTGACAGGATATATCACAGCTATTTTCAACCTTTTCTCGTGTCACTGATAAGGCGCTAAAATTGTCAAGGCACACCCCATCATGTTTTTTTGACAACTGGTAAGGCACACCAGACTGCTTGTGGGGGATTGCATTCTCCAATCCTATCCCATTTTTCAGCACTAATGCAGCCATAGCGCAGCCCTGAGGTAAGGAAAGGAACATCCCCTTTCCTTGGGGAGGCTTCCATGACTGACCCCCACCCATTGCAGGATACAGCACATGCCCTGTTGGCACATCTGCATCAGCCTTGGAAAGTTGAAAAGGATTGGGCCTGCAGTTTATTTTTTTATTTATCAATATCATTATTCCCAAAAGTTCCACAATCTTACAAAAAGAAAATTAACTCTTTTCTCCTCTTCCACCTCACAGGGCTGTTGGTGTTAATATGACTATTGTATGTGTGTGTGGAGGGGAGGCCACAGTCCACTCGCAAGAGGCGTCAAAAACTGGGGGTGGGGATGGTTAAATCTGACCTAATGCCTTTGTTTCTCATCCTCTGCCCCATAAGGCCATTGGTGTTAGCATGGTCACTAAGGGGGGGAGAGGTACAGTCCCTTATTACAGCGCAATCCTGCACTGCCTGTTGCACCAACGCTACGTCATAGCATCGGCACGACGGCCCTAGCGTTGACGCGGGAGTGCCGATTGGCATTCCCGCGTTGGCACTAGAGCAGCAGGACTGGCGCTGCAGGCAGCGCCGATCCTGCTGCGCCCAAGCTGAACCTTTCTTGATCGACCAAAGCTGGTTGGTGCAAGGGAGGCTCCATGCAGAAGCGGGGCAGGGATTGGTGGGAGAGAGAGAGATAGGGCGGGATTTGGGTGCCAAATCCGCCAGGATTTGGGACCTGGGCTGGCTTGGGAGGTGGCCGTAAGGCCCCAATTCGGGCTGCACGGTCTCCTTGAATCTGCATCCGCTGATTCAAGGAGCACATAGGAAAGGATGGATCCTCCCCTATGGTAAGGGAGCGAATGCTCCCTTGCCATTGGGGGGGGGGAGAGCTGCAGCCTCTCATAAGAACATAAGAACATAAGAAGAGCCCTGCTGGATCAGGCCAAAGGCCCATCTAGTCCAGCTTCCTGTATCTCACAGCGGCCCACCAGGTGCCCCAGGGAGGCATGGAACAACAAGATGCTTGCATCCTGTTGCCACTCCCTTGCACCCGGTACCAGTAGCCCACCAACTTTGTAAGGAGGTTGCACAATCCATCATTGCCTATAGCCCACGATGGACCTTTCCTCCAGAAATCTGTCCAATCCCCTCTTAAAGGCATCAAGACCAGATGCCATCACCACCTCCTGTGGCAAAGAGTTCCACAGATTAACTACCCGGTGGGTAAAAAAGTACTTCCTTTTATCTGTTTTAACTCTCCCAACCCTCAGCTTTAGTGGATGCCCCCTGGTTCTGGTGTTTTGAGAGAGGGAAAAGAACATCCCTCTATTGACTTTATCCCTTCCATGCATAATTTTGTATGTCTCAATCATGTCCCCCCTCAGGCGCCTTTTTTCTAGACTGAAGAGCCCCAAACGCTGCAGTCTTTCTTCATAAGGGAGGTGCCCCAGCCCCGTAATCATTTTTGTCGCTCTCTTCTGCACCTTTCCCAACTCCACTATGTCCTTTTTGAGATGCGGCGACCAGAACTGGACACAATATTCCAGGTGTGGCCTTACCATCGATTTGTACAATGGCATGATAATATTGGCTGTTTTATTCTCAACCCCTTTTTTAATGACCCCAAGCATGGAATTGGCCTTCTTAATTGCTGACGCACACTGGGTCGATTCCTTCATTGAATTGTCCACCAGCACCCCGAGATCTCTCTCCTGAGCTGTCACAGACAGCTCAGAACCCATTAGCCTATAGGTGAAGTTTTGGTTTTTTGCCCCAACGTGCATCACTTTACATTTGTCTATGTTGAAACGCATCTGCCATTTGGCTGCCCATTCCCCCAACTTGAAGAGATCCTTCTGGAGCTCTTCACAATCCTTTCTGGTTTTTACCACCCGGAAAAGTTTTGTGTCATCCGCAAACTTGGCCACCTCACTGCTTATCCCTGTCTCCAGGTCACTGCTTATCCCTGTCTCTCCTATGCAGCGTCGGATATGGCACTGCCAAGTCGGCCTCGCCGTTCCGGCACTGCATAGGATTGCGCCCTTAGTGTGTTATGTGACATCTGTGCACATTGAAAGCCAAAGGATGTTTGTTGCGTTCTTCAGTGCAGATAATTAAAAGTCACTGAGGTAAATAAATTTCTGTGGAGACACACTTGAAAGCCTACTTTCTAATTTATTTTCCTGAACAAAGATAAAAAAATAGACACTAAGGCAGTTACTCCTCTGCTTTAACCATAGATGGAGACATCTGTTTTATAAAATTGCACAAAGATGGCTTGAAGGTGTTTTTTGTTTGTATTTTTAAAGTTCTTTACAACTTGTGAAGCTTAGCAACAGCATGCAAGATGGCTTCTAGATTCAACATTAGATATGGCTAAGGGGACATGTAAATGGTTTATATAAGACTATCTTCACAAAATATTTCTCTATGAAAGCATTATTTTCCACTCAATTATTTTGATGTAGTCTTTATGACAATTATGTAACGTAAGTAAATAATAATATCCTGATATTGCTTCTGTGGAATTGACAGCACCATTCTATAATAGGTGTAGTGCTGACACAACATCATTGCGTCAGCGCTACATCATTAGCGCTGACGCGGGAGTGCAGAGTGCCAGTCTCTGTGCGTCCACTCCCTATACCACAAGCCAGCTGACACAGGGGGGTGCCTTGAGTGGGTGGGGGGAGGGCGTTTCTGGGTGGGCTGTGAGTGGGCTGCCAGGCGTGCCAGCCCAGGAGGAGGGTGGGCTTCAGATTTGGCCTTATGGCCGAATCCTAAACCTGTTCCCCAGCCCATGCAGCCCCGATTCAGGCCGCGCAGTCTCCTTGGATCTGCCCCTGCTATTAAGCAGGCTCACTAGTTGGAATCTAGAACCCAGAATGCTAGCTCTGGCAGCACAAGACCCTAAGGCCTAAAACAATGTCATAACCTTTACCTTGCTTATCCCTCCTCTCTTTACCGTCTCATCCTTTATTGTTTCTCTTGTGTCTATCTAGATTATAAACCTTTGGGGCTGAGACCAATGTCCTGCATGTGTGTTGTGACACAACTGCAACATTACTTCCAGGCATTCAGCAATGATGTCAGCAAATCACCACCAAACTTCCACATTGACGAGCTCCGTGCTGCACGGAGCTTGGCTTGGAGGTTTGCAGCTGCTCAGCCGCATAGCTTGGAGGAAACAGTGACAGGGACCTATCCTTTCATTCTGTGTAAAGCATCATGTATATTGATGGCAGCATATGAATAAGAAAAAAAACTTATGCCACAATGAAACTTCACCGATAGGCTTATGGGTTCTGAGCTGTCTGTGACAGCTCAGGAGAGAGATCTCGGGGTGCTGGTGCACAATTCAATGAAGGTATCGACCCAGTGTGCAGCAGCAATTAAGAAAGCCAGTTCCATGCTTGGGGTAATTAAAAAAGGGGTTGAGAATAAAACAGCCAATATTATCATGCCATTGTACAAATCGATGGTAAGGCCACACCTGCAATATTGTGTGCAGTTCTGGTCGCCGCAGCTCAAAAAGGACGTAGTGGAGCTGGAAAAGGTGCAGAAGAGAGCAACGAAAATGATTACAGGGCTGGGTCACCTCCCTTATGAAGAAAGACTGCAGCGTTTGGGGCTCTTCAGCCTAGAAAAAGGGCGCCTGAGCGGGGACATGATTGAGACATACAAAATAATGCACAGAAGGGATAGAGTCGATAGAGGGATGTTCTTTTCCCTCTCTCAAAACACCAGAACCAGGGGCATCCGCTAAAACTGAGGGTCGGGAGAGTTAAAACAGATAAAAGGAAGTACTCTTTTACCCAATGGGTGGTTAGTCTGTGGAACTCTTTGCCACAGGAGGTGGTGATGACATCTGGTCTAGATGCCTTTAAGAAGGGTTTGGACGGATTTCTGAAAGAAAAGTCCATCATGGGCTATAGGCCATGATGGATTGTGCAACCTCCTTACAGTAATAGTAGGCTACTTCAGAGTACCGGATGCAAGGGAGTGGCAACAAGATGCAAGCGTGTCTCAAGCCTCCCTGGGGCAGCTGGTGGGCTGCTGTGAGATACAGGAAGCTAGACTAGATGGGCCTTTGGCCTGATCCAGCAGGGCTCTTCGTATGTTCTTATGTTCAGTTCTTCCCCATCCCCGCCTCTCCCCCCTCTCCTAATCCACTTGCCGGTTCCTGGCACTATTGGAGCACCAGTGGCCCTTCCTCTAGATGTTAAGGCCAGGCACTAACTAGCACCAGTCCAGTGCCATCACTCCCTCCTCTTGTGGTGTTGTGAACCTGCTTTATGGCACATTTCCAAAACGTTTGGCCAGCAGTACGCATGTACCATCAGCATTATGTTCCTCAGAATTGGGCCCTAACATGGCTAAGAGCACAATCCTAACTTGGAGTTAGGCCGGCACAGTTAGGCCAGCAAAGTTTGGCTGGCACCAGGGCCACTGTAAAATGCAATTGGACCACTCTCAGAGTCAGGGAGGATGGCACATGTCTGTGTGCTGGCCTCTCTGAGAGTGGTCCAAACATACTTTACGGTGTCCCTTGTGCCAGCCAAACTTTGCTGGCCTAACTGTGCCAGCCTAACTCCAGGTTAAGATTGCACTCTCAATCTGTTAATGTTGATGGAAATATTTAAAATGCTACATTTATAATTTGTTCTGGTTAATTTTTATTGTTGTCTTAATGGCTTGTTGTTAAGTGCCCATGGCACCGCTTTTTGGACGGGAAAAGGTGAGGTAAAAATATTTCAGATAAAATTACAGTTCGGCATACAGTGTTTTGGGATCTCCATTTTTCTTTTGGCATGGGAGAAGCATCAAATATCCTTTTTGTCTCTTACTTTTGACCTTGAGATTTGATCTTTAGTGGCAGTTCTGATTCAGAATCTCTATCTGCCATACCAGATAATTAGAGTTACTGAAGGGAAGATGGAATTCAAGCTGTTTACTTACTTATCTGTCAAAAAGTTTTCCTTTGAGGGAATCATTTCAATTAGCTTTACTCAAACCGGAATGACAGTGCAGACCAGCCGCAAGGCTTACATAGGAGTGTCAGTTAAATTCAAACATCAAAAATGTTTTTTTAATTGCAAACCAAGTGTTGTAGATCAATGCGGGGTTGGTTTTTTGTTTTTTGTTTGCAAAAGATGTTCAAAGTATTGTCTCGAAGATCATAACTCTTCTTCTGGAGCATATTTGCTAAAGGCCAAGAGTGGGAACACTTGATGATCATTAAGGGAAGATAAGTATGCAAGTTGAGACTGTATTGTATAAAATTAAGAACATAAGTGCCACTGTTGGAAACCAGCAAATCAAAGCTCCCTTGTATATGTCCCAATGGTGACAACAATATTCTGCAGATAGAGGCTGGTATCCAAAAATGCACACAGACGTCTGCATCTTCAGAGGGACTTGTGTGTGTTAAACTGTTTTACAGCATAATAGACCTCCTTTTGGAGCTGAAGAGACTTTCATAAGCAACTAGCTGAAAACTGATTATTTTCCACCCTATTGACAGTCTAACATCTTAGAGTTAGGACACAATTCTAACCTGGAGTTAGGCTGGCTTAGTTAGGCCAGCAAAGTTTGGTTGGTACAAGGGCCACCGTAAAGTGCATTTGGACCACTCTCAGAGTCAGAGAGGATGGCTCATGTCTGTGTGCTGGCCTCTCTGACTCTGCGAGTGGTCCAAATATACTTTACATTGGCCCTTGTGCCGGCCAAGCTTTGCAGGCTTAACTGCTGACCTAACTCCAGGTTAGGATTGTGCCCTTAAAGAATTATGGAAGTAGGTGGCTAGTGCTTCTTGTAGTATGCTTGCAGTTTTATCCTCTGGTGCAAATATCACCAAGTTAGCTTATTAACCCCAGGACACACTTTATAATATTTCCCTTGAAGAAAGCAATCTTGCCTTACATCTATGCCATCCTGTTTTAAGGATCATTCCTGGGACTTATTGATAGTAATCACAAAGCATACTGTGAGCGGGAATTGCAATCTTTCAAAATCAAAAGAATAGTAGGATGAGATGATTGGAATGCGTGGAATAATATAATTTCACCTTCTGCACATCCCGTTAAAAAACCCTGTAGCCTCAGTGACATTGCGCTGGAGGATCTTGCTTTGAAACCTTGCGCATTTACAAAGTTTTAACGATTTCAAATTACATAACAACATTACAGATGTGCCTACCAGATGCTGGGCTGGCATGTTATGGTTTGTGTAGCTGTGTGCATCTAAGCCATAAGTTTGCATTGGAGGATTCTGGGACCTTACAGAATGAACAAGAGAAAAGCTGAACCATCACGCAGCTGAAGTCAATCAGGCAATTATGCTAAACAAAGCACCCTGGTTGGCTGCAGAACTACTATTTAAGTAGTTGCCTTTAAGCACATGGTGTGGGTTGATGAGTGGATTAAGTTTGGAGTTCCTTTTTTTGATGTCTGTAGAGCTGAAACAACTAATTAAAAGTTTCAAGGCTACTGTTCCTGGCTGTCTGGATATTATTCGCTTTGAGGACCTTGCTAAGCTGATTCCGCGGCGTCCTTATCTCTGCCAGAAGGGAGGACACTCTTCGAAAATCCTAACAGGTTATGTGGGTCCAGCTGCTGGCTGCTGCAAGGTCTCTTCGGGCGTGCTGAGCACTGTGCAGAATGTCGAGCTCAGAGGCAGAGGAACAGCCGGAGATGGCATTAATGGAGGCTCCTGGTGCAATGCAACAAGGCATATCAACCACACCGTATCCGGTCTGTAAACTGACTGATTCTAATTATGCAGCATGGTCTCTGAAGATGGAGTTGCTGCTGCAACGAGAGTCCCTATGGAACTTTATAGAGGACCCCCCTGCTGATCTTACAGGGGAAAATAAGCGGTTGGACATTCGGGCACGGGCACATATCGTTCTCAGCATGAGTGATGCCTTGCTGGTTCACGTTAGAGGTTTGACTACAGCAAGGGAATGCTGGAATGCCCTGCGAGATGTGTATGTACGTCATTCTGTGGCTTCTAAAATACGGCTTTCACAAAAGCTGTATCGGACACGTTTACAGCCAGGAGGCAATTTACACAAACACCTCCGGACAATGCATCAAATCTTCAAAGACCTGGATGACAAAGGAGTGACAATTCCTGAATTCCAAAAGGCTCTAACTTTGCTGGGCTCCCTCGATAGCAGTTGGGACTTGTTTGCTTTAACTCTTGAAACTGTGCCAGAGGATACATTAACTCTTTCCTATCTTTCTGGGAGGCTGCTGGAGGAGCAAGAGAAACGGTTAGAGAATGCAGCCGTGAGAGATAAAGGCATGAGTTCCCGGTCTGCGTCAAGGACAACAGACAACAACAGAGAAGACTCTGCACAAGTCAACGCAATAAGAAAATGTTACCGATGTGGGAGTACAACTCATTTGCAGCGTAATTGTAGAGCCAGGAAGCCCAAGGGACGTGGGAAGAAGGAAGAAGAACAAGGACGATATCAAGTGGCTGTGGTGTTGGCTCAGAACACTTTTGATGATTCATGGCTTGTGGATAGTGGCTCGAATCAACATATTTGTAATAATCCTGATGCTTTTGGTGAATTACAGCCTGCCAAAAGGGCAAACGTGAGTCTGGCTGATGGTGGGCATGTTGTTGTGGTAGGACAAGGGGATGTCTTTGTGCCAGAGTTAGGAACGATGTTGCATGATGTACTGTGTGTGCCCTCACTCAGGCAAAATTTACTCAGTGTTGCTTGCTTAATTCAAGCAGGCTTCACAGTGTCATTCAGCAATGCCAAATGTCTTATAGAAAAGGAGGGAAATTACACTAGGTGTGTGATGAGGGACAACCTCTTTGTTTTGGGTAAGAAAACAGAGGCAGGTACTGCCCAAGCCCACTACACTGGCCCAAGAACCCATATGAATTGTGAACATGTCTGGCATAGGAGGTTGGCACATGTCAATATGAAATATGTGCATAAAACAGTAGCATTAGCACGTGGTATTCAACTTCAGAAATGCAACATGTATGAGGAATGTGACTCGTGCAGACAGACAAAGACTAACAAAGCACCTGTAAGTCAGAAAAGTACTAGGAGGTCTGACAGAGCGTTCCAACTGGTACATGCCGATTTAATCGGACCTTTAAGGGCAACATTTGGTGGGGCCAAATATGTATTCCTGATTACAGACGACTATACAAGATTTGCATTTTGTTTTTTGCTTAAGGAAAAGTCAGAAGTGTTTCAAAAATTTAAGAACTGGGTCAATATGGTTGAGAGAAGATTCAACCAAAAGGTTGTGCAGCTCCAAACCGATAGAGGGGGTGAATTTATGGGGAATGTATTGAAGAACTGGCTAGAGCAAAAGGGGATTATACATAGACGCACCAACCCTTTTTCCCCTGCTGAAAATGGGGTTGCAGAACGAAGAGGGGGTTGGGTGCAAAACATCATGCGAACTCTCCTGGCTCAGTCGGGACTCAGTCACATGTACTGGGGTGAGGCTATTTTGACTGCCACATTCCTTTCCAACAGAGTCTATAGCACGGCAATTGATGATATTCCATATCATCTCCTCTATGGCAAACAACCAGACCTCTCTTATTTGAGGGTCTTTGGAAGCCGGGCCTGGGTTCATATCCCCAGACAGACCCGGAGGAAAGGAGCTCCTCGTGCTCAGAAATTAACATTTGTTGGATATGAGAGTTTCATGAAAGGATATCGCTTCTTGTCACAAGACAAGAGGAGTATTGTTATATCACGTTCTGCTAGGTTTTGTGAGCATGAAATGTGGCCCAAGAATCAAACAGAGGTATATTTGCCTGATCTTGGAGAAACTTCCCAAGAGAACAGACAGGTGTTGCTAGATCAGCACAGGCAGCCCCCAGCTGCAGAGTCAGAAAGAAAAGAGGTGAAAGAGCACATAGAATTAACCCCACAAGTTCCAAGTAGACTGCCAGATGCAGTAAAACAAGAGATAGAGATTCCTAGTGAACATAGCATCTCCCAAAGGAGAGTGCTACCTGAACGAAGCACTAGAGGGGTACCACCTCAAAGGTTCACAGTAGGTGAGGCAATAGCATATAATGTGCAAGCAGAACCTCAGACTTATGAGGATGTACTAGATTTGCCAGCACAGGAACAAAATAAATGGTTTGTGGCCATGGAGCAAGAAATGGCAGCGATGAAGAAACTAGGAGTATTTAGTTTGTGTTCACGTCCTTCAGGACAGAATGTAATAGGATGTAGATGGGTATTTAGAAAGAAACCCCAAGAGAATAACAAAGAACCAGTGTATAGAGCACGTTTAGTTGCTAAAGGTTTCACCCAGGAAAAATACACTGATTATGAAGAAACATTTTCACCAACTGTAGCTGCAAGAGCCATTCGGGTAGTGCTTACATTAGCAGCATGCTATAATTGGAAGATATATCATTTCGATGTGCAGACTGCATTTCTGCATGGGCAATTGTCTGAGACCCTTTACATGGAACAAGCACCAGGTTTTGTAAGAATAGAGTCACAACCCCTGGTGTACAAATTACATAAATCGATTTATGGGTTGAAACAGGCTTCTAGACAGTGGCATTTATGTCTGGATAAGACATTAAAGGATATGGGTTTTGAGCCTTCTAAGGCTGAACCGTGTGTATATGCTAAGGGATCAGGAAATAACCAGATCATCATTGTTTCCTATGTAGATGATATTTTGATCACCTGTCTTGACCTGAAGCAATTGAAAGCCACTGCAAGAATGTTGGAAAAAGCTTTTGTAATAAGAGACTTAGGACAAGTACAAAACTATTTGGGAATAGAAGTGAAAACAATTCCTAACAAAGGTTTCTTGCTAAGCCAATCCCAGAAACTTTCACAAGTACTACAAAAATGGGGAATGGCAGAGAGTAAACCAGTAAAGACCCCCATGGTTATGGGTAACCAAGTAGTGGAGGGACAAGAACCAGACAAACCATGTGATGCACAATGTTATAAGTCTTTGTTGGGTAGTCTCCAACATATCGCACTATGGACACGTCCTGATATTTCCAATGCTGTGAATATCCTTAGTAGATGTGCCAGTAAGCCTAGTCAAAGGAATTGGCTGGATCTCAAAAGAATAGTGAGATACCTTAAAGGTACACAAAACATATGTCTTACTATTATGCCTGATGTTGATTTTCTGTCTGGTGAACCGGCCCAATCGCTGTCTACAAAGCATTGCAGGCATGGGGGACCATCAGGCATAGCGATTAAACTAGCAGGTGTTCTGGTTGATTGGAGAACAAAGAAACAATCCTACTTAGCAGTGTCTACGTGTGAGGCAGAGTTTGCTGCATTGTCCTGCCTCTGTGTAGACCTAGTATGGTACAAACAATTTTTCTTAGACCTAAATATAAAGAACACAGATACATTCCCAATATACGAGGACAATATGGCATGCATACAGCTAGCGTTATCTGACAAAGTGCATACAAGAAGCAAGCATGTTGACATTCGCTACCAAAATGTCAGAACAGCTGTGCAAGAGGGACTGATAAAACTGAACTATTGTCCTTCCGAGGAAAATGTGGCAGATGTATTAACAAAACCCCTGACAACGCCGAAATTTACGGAAGGCGTGCGCTTATTGGGTCTGGCAACAGACACAGAGACGAATGTGTGTGTTGAATAATGCTGGAAAAAAAAAAATTTGTTATGTGTGAACATATGTAAAAGGTTGTGTAACAAAAGAACAAAACGTGATATAATGTGAAATATAATGTAACAAAATAATGTTGCTAGTGACAGAATCCTCAATGGCAAATAGAGGGGTGTTATGGTTTGTGTAGCTGTGTGCATCTAAGCCATAAGTTTGCATTGGAGGATTCTGGGACCTTACAGAATGAACAAGAGAAAAGCTGAACCATCACGCAGCTGAAGTCAATCAGGCAATTATGCTAAACAAAGCACCCTGGTTGGCTGCAGAACTACTATTTAAGTAGTTGCCTTTAAGCACATGGTGTGGGTTGATGAGTGGATTAAGTTTGGAGTTCCTTTTTTTGATGTCTGTAGAGCTGAAACAACTAATTAAAAGTTTCAAGGCTGCTGTTCCTGGCTGTCTGGATATTATTCGCTTTGAGGACCTTGCTAAGCTGATTCCGCGGCGTCCTTATCTCTGCCAGAAGGGAGGACACTCTTCGAAAATCCTAACATGGCATTCCAGGAGGATTCAATGCGTTGAGGAATTCAACAGGATAGTTCACTGTCAAGATCTGTGTTTATCACCATGTCAACAACTGTGATGTCATTAACCTGGAATTGATGTCATAGCCAAAAGTGTCATCATCAAGCAGAAAGTGCTGTCAGTGTGACATAATCAAATGGCACTCCTAGAATGCAAACTGGCATTCTTGGACTGAAGCAAATGCACAACCATGAAAAATCTTTGACAGAAAGCAAGATGAGGAAAAAATATTATGTAAAAGCACTGAACTAAAAACAAAATGAAATGAAACCCTCATTTGAAAATTCAAACTTTTAACACGCATGAAAGGAATATGGCAAGAGTAAGGTCTGCAGTTTCCAAGATGGCTGCTCCCAGCTTTCCGCAGCCCACCTGACATCAGGGCGCGAGTTTGAATACCACTGAGCTAAACAAATAGGTCTGTCTAGGCATTCAGATTTTGTGCACATAAGTTTGACAGTGTACTCTTCAGGTATATGTGTGTACTCATGCATGCGCACACACACACAAACACTCACAACCTAACCCCTCCCCCTGCTGTGATGATCCAACAGCCTTGCCAACTTCACTTTTCCGTGCTGCGAAGCTACTCCTTTTTTTCACCCCACAGGACTTGTGCCAGCTGTCTCCCTCTTCACTGTGAATATTTATTTGCCACTGAAGTACAGGCACATAATTAGGTGTGCAATTTTTGTCTCTCTCTCTTTTTAACAGGCATAACAGTATGCAGAATTTTGCACATACTGTAATCAACACCTTCATGCTTATTAAGTCAATTATTCAGATCCTTAGTTTTCAGAATAATAATTTTTTTCAAGCCAATATTTAGAGGAAAAAACAACAACTTGGAAAAGGAAACTTCAAAAAACATTTTCACAGACTACACTGATTATTTGCTTTGTAATATTGCTATTTGCTTGCCTGCTGCTTTGTTGTTGCTCACATTCACTGCATTTACCCTGAAATATAATTGTTGGAGGGTTTAAAAAAAACATTGATGATCAGTGTTAGGTCCTAGGATACTGGGGAATATTGCAGTCATATCACAGCAGAATGTGAGTTGTTATGGCAATTCGTTGCACAGGTGGATACAGTCTATACACTCTGCATAAGCTGAAGAATTTGTATGCTGATAAGACAGACCTCCAGATTCAGTGGTCCAATTTCCTCAGTCATTCCTGACTAATGTGGATCAATTATATGTCCAGTGTCTTGCGAATGATGTTTTTTTTAATGCAGCCCAAAAGCATTGCCATTTTTGATTGTAGCATAATTCTGCTGATTTATTCTTAAGCCAATGATAAATAAATGCTAGCTTTGATTTTACACTACAATTCTCAGGCAGAGCAATCCCAATGTGCTCCTGAGCCAGCGCCGGTCTTGTGCACTGGCTCCCAGGTGTTGTGAAGGTGCTGTAATGTATGTTCACGGTTACACAGGAGTTGGGTAGGCAGCACAAGAATGCATGTTGGCCTCCTAATGCCAAATCCAGCCCTGGAGACACTGACAGCACAATCCTAACCCAGAGTTAGGCCGGCGCAGTTAGGCCAGCAAAGTGGCTGGCATAAGGGACATGGTAAAGTATGTTTGGACCACGCTTGGAATCAGAGAGGCCAGCACACAGATGTGCGCCATCCTCATTAATTCCAAGAGTGGTCCAAACATGCTTTACGATGGTCTTTGTGCTGGCCAAACTTGGCTGACCTAACTCCAGGTTAGGATTGCGCCCTGAGTTTGCACTGGAGACATAAGAGGGCTGACTGTATTTCCATCTCGATCCTATCATTCCACTGGGCTATGCTTGCGGAACACGTGCTTTGTATGTGTTCTGCGACTAGAGCTGGCAAGATCCAGGTGGAAGTGCCTGAGAGCGCAATCCTCAACTGGAATTAGGCCAGCATAAGCTAAGCCAGCAGAGTTTGGTCAGCACAAGGATCACTATAAAGCATTTTTGGACTATCGGAGTCAGGGAGGATGGCTCATGTCTGTGTGCCGGACCCTCTGACTCCGAGAGTGGTCCAAACATACTTAACGGGGTCCCTTGGGCTGGCCAAACTTTGCTGGCTTAGTTTATGCCGGCCTAACTCAGTTTAGGATTGTGCCCTAAATCCTGGCATATACTACGCAACAGTGCCATGAGCTTCGGTGCTGCTGGCAAGTGCAACGAGGCCACTAGCGCAATCATAGCTGGCCATGCCCAAAAGCTGGCAGGAAGGCCTCTGTTCAATTGGAAGAAGTGAATTAGTGATGGGACAGGTGGTGGAGGGATGGGGAAGGGAGTGAGAGAATTGGGGCTGTTTCTGGGCGGGGAAGAGGTAGGAGGAGTGGATATGGTAGCAATGGCACGCACTGGATCCTATCCCTTCCATTTCAAGTTTCCCCATACCGTTTCTCTCCTTGGACATACAGTATGCCAGCAAAAAGCAGTGGCATATTGCCAAGGAGACCCATTGCTGCTCACATAGCCTACCAGGTGGTAGGTAGAAATATTTCTGCTTTCCTCTTACAGACTGGCCAAGCGCCCCCCCCCCCCCCAACATAGGATACATGCATCAGCGCTGGAGATCTAAGAATATGATTTTTCTGCTAGCAAGCGTCCAGTTCAGATCTTAGCTCATTACATTCACCCAGCCTCACTCCATCCCCATCTCCATATTGGATAATACTGCTGGCCTGCCAAGGAGGGTTGTTTAAGGGCTGCTGACAGTGTAATTGAAATGTTTTGTGACCTTAGGAAAAGTATTTTACAGATACTGAATTAGTGTTGATATTGTTGGTATGTGAATTAGTGTTGATGTGTAAATTGCTTAAAAATATAGGTAAGTTCCACTGCCAGTAGTTTGTACTCTATCAGTAGCTTAAGTGCATATCAGACCTTGGACGATACTCAGGTAAATAGCTGTTAGCAGAACATAATATTGGCTTCTTACAAAACAAAACAAAACAAGAACAGCTGATTTTTTAATGGACTAAAAGAATTGTCTCTAGACCTGGCTTTTATGCAAGGCTCAAATCTCAAACACACACAAATTCTTGGAGAAGTTAACAGCCAAGGACTGGTGCTTACATATTAGGCTAACAGTTGACACTACCTTGAAAGTTACTTCCTGCAGCGGTGGCAGCAAATCTCCCACAATGTAGGTCACTCTCGAAAGAAACTGTTCCTCAGGGCATCTGCAAAAAAAATGACAGGGAGAGAAAAAAAATCCTGGCTGCTACAGATGTGCTTTGAGGAAAACTGACATTTGCAATTTACCGCTGTGAAATTAAATGGGCACCATTCAGAAACACCAACTGGTGGGTCATACTAATTTTGAATCAAGATCCTGGTGTTGAAAGGGACGTGGTGGCGCAGCAGGTTAAACTGCTGCTGCTGGGCTTTCCAACCAGAAGGTTGGGAGTTCAAGACTGTGCGACGGAGTGAGCTCCCGTTGCTTGTCCCAGCTCCTGCCAAACTAGCTGTTCAAAAGCACCTAAATGCAAGTAGATAAATAGGGACCACTTCGATGGGAAGGGAAGGAACAGTGTTTCGTGCGCTATGGCGTAGAGTCATGCCGGCCACATGACCATGGAAGCTTGTCCTGGGACAAAACGCCGGCTCTACAGGCTTTGAAATGGAGATGAGCACTGCCCCCTACAGCTAGACCATTTGGTTGTGGGGAAACCTTTACCTTTAGCTTACCTGGAGTTGAAAGAGACTACCCATGTTTTTGTACTTGCTTGTGCAAGTTAGGTGATGAGCGCCCATCATAAAATCAAAAATCTTCCATGTAGCCCTGAGCTGCTCACATAAATGCAGCAAAATGGAAAGGAGCATGACTTGCAGTGGTCCCTTTCCACCAGCATAGAGTTGAGAAGAGGACGTGTAGATATTACACAAGTAGATAAATGTTACAATAATTTCAGAAATTATTTCAAAAATTTCTGTTTTCTGAAAGTGGTGAAATATTTCTTCTTTATGCTGAATATGATCCTCCATGTTCGAGCAAACATGGGATACTTGAGGCATCTCGTATTTGTTGGTATTTTACTGTCTGCATTGGTCTGATATGCTTGTTAGGACGTAAGTATGCTACTCCTCCCAGGCAGAGCAGTAAAGCTGGGTTTTTTGTTTTGTTTTGGAAAGGCAAGTGGGTAGCTCTCTGCCGTTACTGGGAGAGGCCAAGCAGACAGGTGTCAGCATAGAAACTGAAGCACAACACCCTGCCCACAAAGTGTGGCTTGTGGGACTTTGCAGATAGATACCACAGAGCAAAACGTTCAACTGCTGATTACAAGTTTTTGTGCTTTGTTTAAGAAAAATCCCTCAAAAGTCAGGGTGGGAATCAAACATTGTACGAACAGTTCAGTCCGCAGTGCTAATCCTTGAGTCCTAACACCAATCGGCAACTGTAATATAACCATGTAATGCGCATTCTTGGACGTTTCTGCTGCCAGAGCCAGCACTTTCAAAATACCAAAAGGCTATTCCTTGTGGACAGGCTGATGATGGAGGAGCAATCTTTGTTGCTTCTAATCGTTTGCATTTTAGCTGCTACAATGTATAATCTGAGCATGTTGGATAGTTTGCCTTAGCAGGGAGCAGTAATACCCTCCTACCAAGCACACTTCAGGTGTTACTTTAGCAAGAAGGTTACATCACAACAGGCAGCTGGATAGAATGTCTTTCCATCCCTCTTTCTGCTTGCGAATGAGGGTCTCCCAGTATCAGCACCATATGTGGATTGGGATGGTTGTGCTTTAATTGACACCATGCAATTAAGCGTGTATTAAAAGAAGATCTTGGGAAGGTGTTTTTTTTTTCCTTGATTCAAAATTATGTATAGAATACTCCCCTGATACCAATTATAGAAAAGAAAGTCTAGAATTTAATTAGCATTTGATGATGCCACTCAGAATTTATTCAAATTATAAGCTCATCACATGAATAATCTTTTATCATCTGATTAGACGGAGCAATTCATGTGTCTAATGATACCTGCTAATCAATCAGGAGGTGGAGGGAAAGCTTCAAAACGAAATCTGTATGCAAGCAATTTGGCTTGAGAAGCATCAGTTCCGTTCTGCTTTAGCTAACAGACATCCATAATGATTTCGGGAATGAGTCTTAGTACACCATGATGCTCCTCTTCCCTCCCACAAAAGGCATACCACTGAGCCCAGCTTTTAGACTTTCAGCCGCATGAAGCACTTAGTTATTCTTCAAGTAGGAATTCTTATAGGAAAATGTTTAAGCAAGGCATGTAGCTTTAATCACTGAAATACTTTTATAACCCTGCCTCCATAGAACTGATGCAAGAAGTCCCTTTACAGTAGAACCCTCTCTCATTGTATATGGGAAAGGGGTCGGATCAGGATCATTTGCCTTGGGAGAAGGTGGTGATGCAAGGGACCAGAGGCTAGATGTGACACAGGCTCCTTGCTTCACTCCCTATTATTATTCTTGGGTTAGCAATTGGCATGATCCCAGTACAGGGAGCAGTGCTTGTTTCCCCCTGTGGATGATTGTGCTATTTCTGTTCACAAATAAAAGTTGTTGATCATAGGCACCCACAGATTATAATTCAAAATGAAATCCTACTCATGCTTTCAAAACCTACTCTTAGGATCCTAACAGCCCAATCCTATTGGGTCCTGCTTCTGCTGGAAGTAGCATTCCAACAAGGGTGAATGCTTTACAATGTCACAAAAGTTAATCTGGAAGCACGCTGAGCTGCATGCTTCCAGGCCACCAATGGAGATGGCTTGGAGCAACCCCGCATGCAGTGGCAGTGAAGAGGAGCCTCACTGCCCTTGGTAACTTGGCAGGGTCAGTGGAATGGGAAGGGATGGAAGGATGAGGGTGGAATGGGGGCCTGGGAGGCTGTTGGAGGCAGGAGGGGTTGGACCCAGCACAAGCGACTTGTGCCTGATGCTATCCCAACACCCATCCTTTGTTTCTTTGGACTTGCTACAGCTTAAGGACTGGCGCAGGTCTGAGGATGCCCACTGGAGAAAGTATGTTTCTGTCCCACCACCATAGCATGCAGCACAGTCCGTTTTGGCTCAGCTGCATGCTATGGCCTGGAAAAATATAGAATTAGGCTGCTAAATTCAGGTTATTTTATCACCTATTAAACATAGGGCAGATCTCATATTTCTGAAAGTATTTGTTCCTGAATGGAAATCATTTATGGTTATGGACTACACAAGAGGCTGTTCAAATATGTATGAATTTGCCTGGGTGGGCCATTGGCCGTGTAACCACTGGATTACAATCCCTCTGGTGCCATACCATGGAAATGTCAGTATTCATCTTAGATTAGCCATGTTCTTAGGAAATTGAGAACATTCATTTCCCAAACAACTGTAGTTTGAAACTTGAAGGGAAAGCCCATTTCAAAAACTGTATAACTACCTGGCAAACACAGTGATGCAGAGAACAACATCAGCAATTGTTCATAGCTGTGATTTTTCCCTAACCTATAAAGGTTGAAGTCTTCTAGCAAGACTGTTATCTCTTTCATGTATTGAACTAGCTGCCATCTCTGGCACACATATCGTTAGCAGGTAATTTGTTCTTCCAGCATAGATGTACTGTGAATGAAG
This sequence comes from Lerista edwardsae, assembly GCA_029204185.1. Lineage (NCBI taxonomy): Eukaryota > Metazoa > Chordata > Lepidosauria > Squamata > Scincidae > Lerista > Lerista edwardsae. The sequence goes on along the minus strand of JAJKFI010000194.1, from coordinate 451,680 downwards.
AAGTCTGTGGGTGTAACGTTTTGAGCAGGGAAAAGATTAAAGATGTATTGCTACCATTTTTGTTAACTAGGAGTTTCAAAATGCAGATTATGTCCATTCTTGTCAGGCATATTTAGATATCACATGGTCTAGTAAGTAGGCTGGCTTGATAGCATTTATAATCTCTGATTTTATAAATTCTCCCCCACTCCAGCTTTTCATGCTGTAATTAAATGCACAAACAAGGAATAACATATTTTGCTCCACTTCTCCTGCCTCATGCTTATCAGTTTCCATTTCATGACCCACCAATACGCAGGTCGCAACCCACTGTTTGGGAAACACTGTTTTGAGGCAATAGGGCCTCAAAAGTGGATGTGATGTTTGAAACATCCTGATGATTCTTAGTTCTTTATAATAGCATTCTTATATCATAGCCAAAGCAGGGGCACATACCTGCGTTTGGAGCTCTTGTCTCTCTTCATATAGGCAAGTAGGTCTCCAAATGGAGCATTGCACGAGGAACAGGAGCCAGTCCTTTGTCCTCCATCCCAGCATGCTGTGGACAAAGCAGCTTTCAAGCTCATTGATTTCAGTAGTTTACTTCCCAATCAGTCCATTTTGGATTGTAGCCTAAGCCAATCTGCAGCATATTAAGGTCAAGGGCAACCCAATCTTCAAACTAGTCGTCGGAATTAAACTTATTTTGTTACATTGACAGTAATGTGCATAACAATTTTGTCCTTAGCCCCGTTAAGCTAAAATGCTGGCATTTAAGCTGGTTTAGTTCTGTTAATTTGAATGAGACTATATCAGCTTAAGTCAAAGTCCTTAAGCTTAACCAAATCAGATTAGATCCAACCACTCCAATTAACTAATCTGTAGTCAGCTTATTAAGATCAGGGCTTTTAGTATGTGTAAACCCGGTTTGTATCAAGAAATTTGCCTTGCTTCTACATCCAGCAAATATGGAAGCTATCCTATTTTCTTTTTACCTTTGCTGTAAAACTGAACCTCTATAGAATGAGACAGTCAGTTTCCTAACTGTTGTATGTTCTACATTTTTCATTGAGAGTTCTGCTGGCTGATTGACCACAAAATTAATTCCTTTTTATTTTCTAACTGAAGTTATAAGTGGAGATTTACCCAACTATGAACAAATGCAAACTAGTATATCCAAGAATGCTATTTGTTTTCATTTTAATAAAACAAATTCCGATTCCAATTATTTTGCGTTTTGTTAAAGAACAAAGTAGAAAAAAATGATAATCATTAATTATCTATAAATGTAACAGTCCAGTCCTATCTTGGACTTACAGCAGTGTATCTCACCATCTACCACCCAAAGTCCTGGTGGGCTGTTGCAAACAGCATGCCACTGTTGTGTGCTGTATGGCCATCTCCACAAATGACTTGAGGCCTCATACACGCACCAATGGCTAACTCAGGCTCTGACAAAGCAAGTATGGTGACAAAGGGGGTGGGTCGTGGGCTGTTTGAGGGAAGAGTGGGGTGGGCAGGGTTTGAGGGAAGGAGGGGGTGGATCTCAATGGTTGGGATCCTATCCCCTTTCCCTGTTCCTTGGACTCACCGCATATAATTGTGTATAAGTTTATCTCATGGATAAGTCGAGGGCAGGTTTTAAGCCAAAAATAATAGAACTTATTATGGTTCATGGATAAATCAAGGGTAAAACTTAGGGGTATGTGAAATTCTTTGAAAATGACTTGCCAGTAAGCAATTGTTCTCAGACAGCAACAGAAAAGTAAAAAAGAGTCATATTCCCTTCTTCTCCAAACTAGAAGAGAGATGAAGGCACTTATGGGAGTTGTAGGCTTTTGTGTGAGGAATACAGTACAGCACTTCCATAGCAGCAGCCCTCCTAAACACTACAATTCCCATAAATGCCTTCACCTCACTTCCTGCTTGGAGAAGAATCTAAAAAGAAGCTCTTTTGTTGTTGTTTTCTGTATGTTGGTGTGTCAGGACAATTACTGATAATTAAAATTCCTCTGTTTTCCCACCTCTTGCATCCTTCAGACCTGTTCTCCCCCACCTCACCAAGCAGCTGCTCTTAGAAGCTTTACCATATTGACCTGTGTATAGGTCCACCCATGTTTTCAGGATAAATTTTAAGACATAATTTTTTTAACTTATATAGGAATACGTATATACGGTACACCAGCTAAAGAGAGCTGGCATAGGTCCGAGAAAACCCATGGGGTGGGCAGCTTATGAGGAGGTGAATTAAAAAATATTTTAACTTACCTCTCCCAGGCCACCTGGTGGTCCCCACCCACCTCAGGATGCAGTGCACCCTCTGATGGCATTGCTGCATCACATAGGCTGATGGGGGGATTGAATTGGGGCAGGAGTACACTATCTACCATCAGAAGTGCTACATTTCTTCTAAAAATATATACTTTGTCATTCATCTTGAAACACCTATTCACTATGCACCAACCTTCATACATAAATTCTAAGAACTTCCTCATTGATTGTTGAACTATCCTGACAAGGACAGGATTGCTTGAGTGGCATAAGCTTCATATTACCATCACATAATGCTTGTATCTAGTTGTTTGGTCAACTGGGCCACTTCAAACATGGCAGATTTCCT
>JAJKFI010000194.1:404612-449071 GCA_029204185.1 Lerista edwardsae | reverse complement strand
TCTAGTTGTTTGGTCAACTGGGCCACTTCAAACATGGCAGATTTCCTAGTCAGAAATCACATCTTTCTAGGACACCAACTTAAATGTAAATCTGACATGCCATCATCTGACAATATGCATGAAATGTTTTTCTATAGCAAATTGTGATTTTGTAGTCTGGCTTTTATGTGAAAACTTCAACCACCTAAACCTTTGATTAAGGACCTGAAAATCAGGATTTCAATTTTTCATAACACATTCTTTCGGTATTATGGGGCTCTGGCCTTAGTGCAATTGTAAAACTAGTATGTGAGTTCAAGTGGGAATTTAGGCTTATTTTTCATAAACATCAGTCACCTTTCTTGTATGGCAAAGCGCTTTGGGAAACAGGGGGAAGTCTGAAGAACAGTTCCTGATGTGACCTGAGGAAGAGTGGGGCAGCTGTAGCAAAAATTTAAAAAAAATCACTGGCCCTTGAATGTGGTTACAATGGGAAATCTCTGGATTGCCTACAACCATTTCACTAGCTTTTACCACAATGAAGCCCAATCATAATCCGCACTGGAACAGGCTGGCTATCTGGCCTGCACTGTATCCAGCACGGGTTTGGCCAGCTGCTGCTTGAATCTGCACCAGCAAAAGCACTGGTGCAATTCCAAGCAACCCAGATTGGGGCTGACCAGGCCAGGGCCTTGTTACGTTTTGAGCAAGAGTGAGCTTCTGGGTCATGCCATATAAAGGCCCTCGTGGCCTGAACCAAAGTCAGTCCGGCAGGTGATACTGATCTAACACACCCGCAGCAACTTAGAGGGCCGTGTGCAGGGGCATCATCTGACTGGCCTCTGTTCTGCCCAGCAACAGCCCATGATTGGGCCATGCCTTGTATATAGGTAGAGCTGGTCCACTTTATTCTCTGTGGGTTAGGGACAGAGAGCAGCAGAGCACTCTGTCCAACTATAGAGCTTCAGGTTAGGTTCAGGTTCAGGTTAGGATATAGGCTATGCTTCCTAGGCTGGTCCTCACGCCCTCCCTGATCTGGTTCAATCACAGGCCTGTCCTCTCCTTGCCCCTTTCTGCCTTCTCTCCACCCTACCTCCACCCAAGTCAATCCCCTGCACCAGCCTCCCTAGGCTGGCACTTCTCCCACCTACCAGGCTGGCACAGAGGCCAAATTCGGCCTCTGGGGGCCGGCGCAACTGCCTGTGGGCAGAGCACAACTGTTCTGGGAGCCAGTGCAATGGCTGCCTCCTGGAGTGTGCAGATGTGCCTTATGGCACATTTGTGACACGCCTAGGCCAGTACAGGGGACCTACACTGGCCCAAATGTCTGTTAGGATTGTGCCCTGAGTTGTTTTCCACAGAGCTGGATAACTGAACTACAACCTTAATGAATGGGTGATATCCGTGGACTCCATTGGGATTTCACACTTGCAACAGTTTTGCAGTTAGATAAATGCAACCCTGGCCTGGAAGTCACCTTATCATGCCCTACGTGGGTGTAGGCAATGAGAAGGTAGCTGCCAAAATGTGACAAAATCCTCATATTGCACAGCAAAATCCTGCTCCTAAGAAATCCATATTTTGATCCTACTTCAGAAAAATGTCTGCTGATCTTGTAAGTGCGGGTTGAATCTGCTTATGTTACATAGAGATTTTAAATTGACAAGTTAAAGAACTCTTACTTTATTTTATTGGTGAGAGGTAAGCAGACTGTGGGTGTTTCTTAAACGTTGTGAGTCTGCAAAGTGTTAGGCAAGAGGCAGACAATGTGTGGGTGGAAAATGTTTCCTTAACATTTGCACTTCTTTGTTATTGTTGACAGGAGCAGAAGATGAAATCCCTGCTTCAGAATTTATGATGTTCAATTTATTATTACGGCCTTTCCAAAGAAAGAGCAGAAACAAAACAAAAACTGTAGTGCTAAAGAGAGCACAAATATCGTGCCAGCCCAATATGGACTAATAGCCCAATATTGTGACCATACACCACTGATGGAGAGCTGGGTAACTTTGCTGCAAGAGAAAAGTAAAGCATGCCAGAGAGATTACCTGTTAGCTATTTTTTCTTTAAAAAGGAGGGTATGCATCAGGCTGCAGTACATAGCATACTAATGCTAGTGTTAAACTATATATGCAAAGCAATTTAATAAGAATACTGTGCACCTTGCAGGCTGAGCCATGTGAATGCAAGGTACATGCAGGTAGATGGTAATATGGGAAGTAAGTAGGGTTACCAACCTGCCAGTATTGATGTGGTGTCTCCAGGAATCAGCCTCAATTTCCAGGTGACTACTGAAGAAAAAAAATCCTGGAGATTTTACAAGGTCCTCCAGGAATTTCCAACACTGAATTGGGTTGGGAAAAAATATCCAGGAATAACTTGAGTCAGAATTGGCAACCCGAGGAGTGATTACCGGTACTCATCTTCCATTATAAATACGGGCTGCAAGTTGCAGTGCATAGCAGGAGTGCCAAGGAGCTAGCTGGGAGGGCTGAGAGTTCAGTTGGGCTCAATGCCATTCCTTTTCCCTTTATGAAGCTATGCCTAGACAGAGATGAGCAATAGACCATACCCTAATATTTGCAAAAAAGAAAAAATAATCATGAGATGGTAGGGCAAGGAATATTCTCCAGATGTCGTTTTCCAGCCTCTTTGTTTTTAAGGCTATTATGATTTTAGATATTTATTTTCAGCTCTTGATTTAAGTGTCTTAATTTGTATGTTTTCAAAATAGCACAATTTGCAAATTAAGACCAGAAATGCAATTTGTGTGGGTTCCGTTTTTGAAATAGTGCGGTAAAGATTTCCACGCTTCGCCATGTTTGGCCAGCAAGAGAGACACGTCTCAAATGAAACCAGATTATTTATTTAAAAGATTTACATACTGCTTTTCTAATATTCAAAGCAGGATTATGCTTTTCTGCTGGACTTCTTGTGCCTCTTTCTCAATCTTGTGTGGAACAATTGTTTTGTAGGCCACTGTATAGAAAGACACAGGACATAAAATATGTAAATCAATCAAGTAATATTTTAACAGTGACACAAGCACTTCACTGTACTTGATTTGTACCACTTCAGGGACAAATCAGTGGTACCATGATTTGTCTTCATCTTGTTTTGTTTAAATGGATTGGGTGGTGTTTTTTTTTCATTTTTAATTGTTGAAGCAGTCTTGTGCACCTCCCTCTGGGAGGGGAAAGGTGAAGCAGAGATAATTACAAATAATAAATAAATAAATACACTAAAATGTTCTTACCGGGAAATAAATGAAAACGCCCCGCATATTTTAAACGTTTTTAAAATGTATGTTGGGGGAGAATATAGCTTAGTCTCTGAACAACAAACTAATTGAAAAGGCAATAGCAGGAATTAATGAATTGTTTACGAATATCAAAAAGAAAATATCTACTCCATCACATTCAGCCAACTTGGTACAAATGCATTTCTTATTTTTAGTGTGCTTTAGAAAGTGCTGATAAACATAATAGGGTAATGCTCATGAGATTTCAAAAAAAAAAAAAGCCCACTATAATATTGCAACATAATCCTAGTCACACTTACTCAGAAGTAAGTTCCACTATGTTCAATGGGTTTTACAGCCCAATCCCAACTAAACTCCTTTGCACTGATGCAGTGGCACCAGCGCAGGCTGCACTGCACCCCCTGGAGGAATTTTGGTTGCTGGAGGTCCCTTGGGGTAAGCCTTACCAGCCGCTATGGGTCAACTCGGACCTGCACCAGCTCAGTTGCAAGTCCACAATACCCCAGGAAAGTGGATTAGACCTGGGAAGCTTGGGTCAGGATTCGGCAGACACCATTGCCACCAATCCTACCCCTCCTGGGCATGAGTTTTCGTCTTCCCTGCCCAATCCCATTCTGCTCACCCGCACCTCATTCACCTGCCTCCCACCAACCCCCTGCACCACTTTACCTTCTCTGGTGGGTCTCTGTAGATACACTAGCTCACGCAGCTAGAGCTGTGTACTGCTGCTTTACAGCAGCTGGCACTGGCAGAATGTGCATTCTGCTTGCATGACAGCCCAATCGGATTGGGCTATAAGTGGAAAATCAAAAACATTACCAGTTTGAAGAGGTTCTTAGTCATACATGGTGAACCCCACCATAGCCAAACCCAAATAGTGGAGAGAGGACTTACCATAATATTTAAAATATTTTAACAACTTTGGGGCAAGATCAAGAAACTAACTCATCAAAACAAAGGCCACAATTTGTCCAACTGATTAAAAATAGAGCTCATCATACAGTTATCAAGGTATTTTCTTGTGAGGTACTGCTTGAATATAGTGCACTAAATACAGTATCAAAATTAGGCTGAATGTCACATTTGACACAAGATATTTTACATGGAATTGAGGTAAAGAGAAACCAGGGGGGGAAAGTCATTAATTCCGTGGGATGGCAATACCTGTATTTCCAAAATGGGTGGTCCTTAAAGTTACACCACTGAAAAACTACTGGTATGCCAATCATTGCCTTCAAATGAAAATCATCGCATTGTTTGCTCAAACAAAAGCAGTGGAGTTCATGTGTGCCAGGACTGTAATAATCATATTCATGCTATTTCTGGCATAAATTCTGGGAATGCTGAATGAACACATTGCATATGTCCACTTTGCAGTACAAAAAGGATAAATAGGAGTCAGTGTAAAGAATCTTGTGACAGCCGGCTCAACAAGCAAGGGAATGAGAGGCACATCTGATATAATGCATTTAATTGAAGTAGGGTCTTTTTCTGTCCAAATTCCTGTTCCTGACAGTGACAGTGATCAAGAAGATGCACATCATATATTAGCATTGTCACAGATGCGACGGTGGGCAGCTTCCTTCACTTTAAAACTAAAATTGGCATCCTGAAACAACTACAACCGGGCCCGAATTATCAGCGGGTTATACACTCGCGGATTTGGGAATGTGCGGTTGTGAAATGCACACCCACGGGAGCCCACCTGTGAAACGCAAACCCACAGGAGCCCACCTGATTCCCTCCGAATGCAACTGGAACTGCTCTGCTCACATCTGGAGGATATTCTGAGGGCTGGGGAGGCAGCGTGCCTTCTCAGGGCCAAAAACACTCAGTTCTGGTTTCCGGCCAAAAGATGTTTTCCAGTTTTCACACTTACCCAAAAGTATGCTCTTGTGATGAATCTCTCTCCATGTGTGGGACTATTTTCCCGTGTTTGGGGCATTTAAGCTCACCAATACCAGCCTATGCCATTGAGTTGTTGGGATCTGCAAACAGCGATTGCCCCTTTTTGTTTTGCAAAACACCATAAGCCATGCCAGGGTGGGGTGGGGGGGGGCTCTTCTGTTTGTGTCAGGATTCCCACCAGAGACAGGAATGAGCCTGCTAATTTCACCCACGCAGGCCACTTGGTTACTATGATCATGTCGAAGGAACTGGAAGACAAGCCATTCTCAGCTGATTCTGGAAGTAGCTAAGGAGCCAGGATTAGTCTGGGTGAGCCGTTCTAGTGGCAGTTCCAGGAAGGAGTTAAATGCAGCACACAGTACTCTACAGAACATTCAAGGGTTGTCAGTCCATCACAATTTTTCAGCTTACTTTTGCAAAGTGCAGAACTCTGTGGATTTTACATCTGTCATCTAACCGGCTGCACAATTTCTCACTGTAATAAAAGTTTACATCAGCTAAAATGTCAAAGATTCCCCATTCAACTTCACAAGGGAATTCCCAAATGGCCTCTGTTTCTTGATTATGTTGATGAGGGCAGAAAATAATTAAAATTATTATATAACTATTATTAAATAAACTACTACTACTACTACTACTACTACTACTACTACTACTACTATCCTCATCATTGTTGTCATCTAGGGCAACCTCACAGGTAATCATCACTATGAGTGGAACTATCCTGAGACCTGTACAAGACTGGAGCAGCTGATCCTGCTATGGGAGGCTTAGATGGTTGGCTCAACTTGTTTTATTTCCATCCTGCCCAGCTCTCTTCTCTTTCTGCTCAGTCACGGCATCCAATGATACACTCGAGCTCCAGCAACCAAGGCCTATACCACATGACATACATTTTGCTCCTAGTGTAAGAAGTGTGCATGTGAGGACTTGGGTCACAAGGATAGCATTCATGTCCCCTGTATAAGAACAGGATAGATCATAATAATGTTAGCTTAATTGCTGAAGCCCCTAGTGGGCTTGGTTTAGTCCCTGGTGCGGCAAAATCAAATATGCAACAGGTTTGAAGTTTGGAACACTTCCAAGTTTGTTCTGCAGAAGAGAGACAGATGAAGCTGCACAATGGACAAGCACACAGTTAATGGTCTCTGCCATTAAGGGCAGGGCCATTAACATTTATAGAGTCATATAAGCAAGTCTGTCTGTGCCCCCTTGGGGGCTGAGTTTGTTACGCATTGTGGTCAGTTACATTCCCACCCATCTTGACACCCTTTCCTTTTTGGCTGGGTTTTAGGCCTTCTATCTGTCTGGTCATAACTCGTTTTCTTGGCCTACTGCTGGTGTGGGAACTGCTGACGTATGCTGAAAGTTATCTAGCTGTGTTTGCTATACGCTGCTTGGTTCTCATACTTTTTAATCTGCTTGCATCTAGTTCTGGGTTACAATCCTTTTTCTTCTTACAATAATACAACATAAAGAACTAACTGAGTGGTTAGTTCTGTTGCAGCTTTCTGAGGAAAGCTCTTACTTTATTTTTCCAAGACAGAATAAAGGATGATCAGAAGCTTTACATAGGGATTCTTCTTTTAACTTGAGTACATCTGTATTCTTGCCTCCCACAATCTAGCCAATGTTAAGCACATTAGGGAACATAAGAAAAGCCCAAATGGATCAGAGCCAAGGCCTAAGTGCAAATAGGATTTGGCCAATAGTTTTGACCCATTTTGTATACTTGCCTTTTGCTGTTTAAAACAGAAAGGGAAAAAGTCACTTCCCCAGTGGTACTATGTCTACTGTTTTGTAACTTGTTTTCAATGCAAGCTAGAGAAGGCCTATTGTTTGCTTTTGTGTCCATAGTACACAATGTGGCAGCCATCTTTATTTGCATTTGAAGTACTGCACCTTAAAATTGTGGAATGAAGTGGTTTTATAATGATACTTCGAGCCTATCTCCAAATGAACAGACTTTTCTTCAGATGCAGCCCATAATTACATTTTTTCCAAAGAGGACAAATATTCAAAATGATGTGGATATGAAGACCTAACCTCTTGCCAAGATGCAAGGCTGAGGCTTAATGAAATAGGTATCTAAAATCCTTCCTTATTCCCTAAAATAACCATTCAAAGAAATTGTCAGAAAACTCTAATGACAATTTTTGCCATTTTGAATTAAATAATTGACTACTCTTAGAAGCTTGGTTATCTTCCCATTTTTATTGCCTTTCAGTAAATCTCAAAATATTCTGTGAGTAATACTGAGAATATATTTAATGTCTGAAATAAAAATAAAAAATACAGTTGTTTTCAATATGTACAATTTTTAAAGACTTTCAGCTCAGTTTTAGGTTATATTCAGTTTTTTGGTTTCTTTTATTTCTAGTCAAAGCAGAGCCAACCATTTATGAAAGCAATAATTTAAGAGAATAGGCTACATCATTAAACTGCATTTAATTGCTTGTACGTTGAGCATTGATACTCAGAAGAATTTTTTCTTTTGGTACTTGTTCGGGGGGTGGTGGTGGCAGTAGACATATTTCTACATTAGCTGGCTGGTTGCTGAATATCCCTATGAAACTGAACAATAGGCAGCCATGATTATGAGGAGTCTTTTAGCAACAGCAATTGTTTGGTAAAAGCCTTCTAATGTATTAGACTATGAAGATATTACATACTCCTTGCATGGCACGCTTTTGCCTTGGAAGTCTCCAAAAATGAGAAACATACACAAAGACTGATGATTTACTGCACCGTTGATCTTCATCTCCTCTAAACCTGCTGAATGGGCAGTCCAATCCTATGTCACTCCTAGGGCAGCAATGCAGTCACACAGGAGCGATCTGGGGGGTGGTGACACCCGGGGACACCCCTTTAGGGGTATACCCCCACCTGCAGGTGCAGCCCCCCTGTGCGGCCTCATGCTCACTTGCTCGCTAGTCTCCTGCCGCCTATGCAGAAGGTGGAGGAGGCTGCCTGCCCGTTCACTTGCCCTGGGGCAAGCATGTATCCGGCCTGCTGGGTCTACTCCAGGTTAGCATTGTGTGCTCTGAGTTCAGTGAAATTTACTCCAAAGTAAGTATGTTTAGGATTGCAACCCTACTGGCCTGCATACACTGATTCTTTCAGAGTCTTAACTTCTGTACTTCGTATTTTCAAGCCGGTTTTCATCCTTTTTTTTATCGTTTTGCTGATGTGTTTGAGACATGACAGACAATTGACATATGAAGTCAATTGTCAAAGGATGCCTAGTAGCAAAACCAACAACTAGCAAAACTAGCAATTGAACTGAGCTTTTTTGAGGCTTTAACTCCTAAATGCTACCTGGGGTCTTGTATTTAAGTGCAAAAACAAAGCCAGAAACAACAATGTCCTTGTATTGGGATTGCTGCCTAACATCTTCTCTTTCTCTCACAGGAACTTTTTACACCAGAATGCAAGTTTAAGGAGTCTGTTTTTGAAAACTATTATGTAATCTACTCATCAATGCTCTACAGACAACAAGAGTCAGGTAGGGCCTGGTTCTTGGGGCTCAATAAAGAAGGGCAAGTCATGAAAGGAAACAGAGTGAAGAAAACGAAACCAGCAGCTCATTTTCTACCGAAGCCATTGGAAGGTAAGCTTTGGTTTGGCAAAGTCGAAAGATTACAGAAGGATTAAAATATTGCTTCACTCTCAGTGGTGACCGGTTACAGATACTTGTTAGACTGTTCCCTGGGGCATCTGTGGGCCACTGTGAGATCAGGAAGCTGGACTAGTTGAGCCTTTGGCCTGATCCAGCAGGGCTCTTTTCATGTTCCTAATGGGTGAGTGGCTTGAAATAACAGTTAAGCAATCCTGAGTCTACAGCCTGGCTGGAGAGCACTACCATAGCTTCAAGGAGTATTTAGTATACTCTGAATATGGAAAATAAATTTTGGGGGCATTGCACAATCAGAATGTGACTGTAGAAAATGGTTCTGAAAGTATATCCTAGTAAATGAAAAGCTACTGCAGCATGGTGGCTACAAGACTATGAAGTCCATAGTTTAAATCCCATGTTAGTTGTGAACTCAGTAGGTGGCATTAGGTAAGCTGCTCTCAGAGCACAATCCTATACTGCGCTGAAATGGCGAGGCTGACTGGCCTATGCCATATCCTAACACAGTATAGTGGAGGCTGGAGCCTCCCTGCAGCAAGGGAATGTGCACTCCCTTACCGTAGGGGAGGCTCCAGCCTCCCCAATGCGCTCCTCGGATCTGCGCCTGCTAAATAGCAGGTGCAGATCTGGGACAACTGCGTGGCCCGAATCGGAGCCACACGGCCTCCTGATTGGGCTTAGGAAGCAGCCATACAGCTGCCTCCCAAGCCCGCCCACATCCCGCCCTCCCCCCATCTAGAATCTCCCTCCTGCTCCCAATCCCCATGCCGCTTTGGCACTGAGCCTCCCTCGCGCCAGCCGCCTAGCTCCCACTAGCTCCTGCGTCAATGCTAGTGACGTAGCGCCAACGCTATGACATAGTGTTGGCGTGATGGGCAGTGCAGGATTCTGCTGCCTGTCTCTGACCTCACATGAAGTATGGGAATAAGAATATTGTCTTACCAGGCGGTTGCAAAAGAAGGCTTTTATTTATTTATCCTCATCATTGTTCTGATAGATATAAAGTGAAAAAAAATGGTATTTCCTTACTACATGTCTTAGGACCCAATATTATAGGTGCTTTCCACTGACTGAACTAGCGTTCCATTTGCGGGAGGCCCTCTCCATTGATGCTGCAAATGCAGTGATGATATTTAAGACACAGCCGTGAGCACCAATGGCTAGTGGCTGCATGCACACATCACTGGAACATGAGCCACCATTGGAGGAGGTACTTTGGCAGCGGAAGTGGGCAGTGAGTAGGGAGGGGGAATAGGGGCATTTTGAGGGGGAGCTGGGTTATATTAGGGAGAGATGGGTGGATCTGGTGGCATTATGTGAGCCAGATCTTGTCCCCCATTTTTTGGATTGCCCTGCCCTCTGGCTCCCCTAAAATCCATTCATCTTTCACATGTCACAAAAATCTTTGCTGTTTTTCTGCAAATGAGGAATATGGTTAACTGGTATAGTGAATTTTGAAGAATGAAAAAACAACCCTCTATTTGCAGGCCATTAGGAAATAGAGATTTGAGATTACGTGTGTGTTCTTGTGTATAAATAGCAATGAAGAACTCCAAACTAATATTTATAAGTGTTCTGGTGGCGTAAGACCCTTAAGGCTGGCACAAAATGCTACACGCCACTCAGAGCACTATCCTCACCTGGAGTTAGGCCGGCACAGTTAGGCCAGCAAAATTTGGCCTGCACAAGGGCCATTGTAAAGCGTGTTTGGACCACTCTCAGAGTCTGTATGCTGACTTCTCTGAATCCGAGAGTGGTCCAAACATGCTTTACAGTGTCTCTTGTGCTGGCCAAACTTTGCTGACCTAACTGTGCCGGCCTAACTCCAGGTTAGGATTGCGCACGCAGAACAGCCTGGCCGCCACGATGTTTTTTTCAGAAATAAGTCCCATTGACTTTCCAAATAATCCTAAAGCCCTTACTGCTGGCAATTCATTTGTACCGCCAGTTCTGGATGTCGTAAATGTGCCATAAAGTATTTTGTGGCACCCAGAGAGTAAGCACTGCCAGTGCTGGGCCTCAGCACTGGGCAGAGATCATCGAGCCAACACCAGAGCCAGGTAAGACCGCTGGCTGGAGGTGCAAGTTTTGGGGGGCGGGTGGGGGGAGGGGAGGATCAGGGCTGGCCACATGGAACCAGCGGTGGAATCCTCTGCCAGATTCTATGTCCCACTTTGGGCCAGGCAGTCCCACATGGATCTGCTTCAGCCTCTGCCAGCCATAGCCAGCAGAGACTTTAGTAGCCCCATTGTGAATGTGGGGCTTTATTTGAGGGAAGAGGATCAACGTAGAGTTGGCATAGAGTTGCCCTTCGACTCTGTGATTCTATGTATAAAACAAGAACTAATTAGGCTGAAGAGTTTGAGCTTCAAAGAAAACTTTACAAGATATTTGCTGGCATTTTTACTTACCCTTTCTTTTCTCTTTTTCCTCTTCCTCTGTCCTCGTTCCATGCAGTTGCCATGTATCGAGAACCATCTTTGCATGATGTTGGAGAAACAGTGCCAAAGGCTGGGGTGACTCCAAGTAAAAGCACAAGTGCATCGGCAATAATGAATGGAGGCAAACCAGTTAACAAGAGTAAGACCACATAGCCAGATCCTCATGGGTGTTGGGACTTATTGAACTCTCAGTATGGCTGAGCACTTTATCCTTGCAAGACTGTCTCCCTCCGGTGTCTGCAGATCGGCTGGAGGCAAGCAAATGCTTGCTCTTCACTGTTCCAAACTAGGTGGTTGCAAGTGAATAAATCTCAGCCTGTGACTCCTCCCACAGCAAAGAAGACACCTGGATGACCAGCTGAACTCAGACCATGGAATGCCCTACCAGATATGGAATGCCTTTTTAATATCTTTTCTGTGACTGTGACACCTCATTTGAATGACATACTTCACAAGTACACTTGATATCCTGCCTGCTGACAGTTACCCAAAAACCCCTTTTGAGTCCAGGAAACCCATGTGTTTTAAGTTCAATTTTGTAGCACACAAAATAGTATCAAGTAATTTCTAGATAGATGCTGTAAACCTGTGCTATCATGAATTTTCTCTTCCCCCTTTTTTACGAGGCTGCTCGCTCCGCTGTCTGTGTGACTCCTTTGCAGGGATTGTGTTTCTCTCAGATTTAAATGTTGCTGGTGGCTTAGTTTTGAAAAGCAATCAGGGAATCGGGGGGCCTTCTAAACCTTATTAGGAATTATATCTGTCAAAGAATAGAACCATTGTCTCAGAGTTACAAATGGGGAGTCGACATGAATATACTTTAGTGTGCTCCTGAAGCTGGCACGACTGTGGTGGGAAAAGCATCAAACATGGCCAGTCAACAATCTCTTGAGACCAATGTTTGATGTCCCCTGATAGTTTCTTTGTGTGTGTGTGTGTGTGTGTGTGTGTGTGTGTTTTATACATATCACAGGCTTACTGGTAATGGTAACATTTGCCTTGCCCAGCGAGCAAGACCCACACATTTTTGGGAAAGTGGGTCAAAAGAACTCTGTAGGCCTTGTAGGCCTGAATTAAGGCTCATTTTTCATTATTTGAGAGTCAAAAAACAATAAGATGAATGAGAATTGCGCTACCTAAATCCATATCAGAAAAATAGAATCTTTTCCCTGTTTTTAATGAATTGAACATAATCCCATTCTTATTTTTGGCTGTAGTCCAGCAAAGCATGGGCAAGAAAGTTGTTGTAGTGTGTGAGTGTGTGTGTTTATTTTATTTTTTCTTGCAGCACCAATGCAAAAGGTAGATACAAAATATACTTTAATATTTTCAGTGTTTAAAAAAGAGGGCAGTTTTAAAACAAGACATATTTAAGAGTTCCTTTGTGTTTCTGTTTAAAAAGTTCAGCATGCAGAGTTCAATACTCAGTGTATTATTTCACCAGTATCCCACGACCACATGTTTCCTGCCAAGCTTTTTAGAATAATATATGCCCACCAAATTGCTAGGTTTATGGTGCCTTGCCTTGATCTCAGTATTATTTCCATTGTACTACATGAACCGATGAAAATTCTAACATGAATTTACAAGACCAATCACTTTTATCGTTTGATTGCTTAATTAAAAACAAAACAAAACAAACTTCTGACCATTACTGCATATTGGTTTAGAGTACTGAAGCCAATTAAAAATTGAATGGACAATGGCCACATGTCTTGGAAGACACAACAAAAATACTGTGAAAGATTAAATAAGCAGGTGAATAGTTTGGAAGTACTTGTTAGAAAACTTGATAAAAACAGAAGGCATGGTATGGATCAAAATGTATCTCAGTTCTGGGAAACCATGTATGAGATTTCTTAGTGTTCATTTACATGCTTAATAGTTACTTCTTTCTCATTTCATTTCTAAGACTGTATTCTCAGAATGGCTTTTAAAAATTGATTTACATTATCATCCATTATGATCTTTTCAAAATTCCATCCTGCTTAAGTGGTTATAGATTGATTAACTCTTGATGCTTTCAAAATTTTCATATGGGCTTCTGTTTCAATACGCAAACATTTAATATCTGTCCAAGTAGGCTATGTAAAGCTGCTTAATTAGAAATATACACATTGCATATTTTGACTGTTTAATTTTTGTTGCATTTCACGTAAGACAAGAGACTGTTTAAAGTTGGTTCTTTTTAACCCACTCAGTGAAGCACATTAAAAGGTGTTATATTTCCAAACATTTAACAGGACAACATAAAAGAAACTATGGAGGTCACTTAAAGCAATGAAACCAATAAGTGCACAAAGATAAACCCTGATCATCCTTTTACGCAATGGCTTTCTAAGAGGATTCACCTATGGAGAAACCCCTTTTAATTGTATCAAGATTGTCCCCAGTACTTAGGGGAAAAAGGGGCAACTTCATAATTGGATGTTAACAATAACATCCTTATTGGATGTTAAAGGATAAGTAGGTGGCCTGGCCTACCCATGCAGGCACTCTGGGTGCAGAGTAACCCTAAAACAGAAAGTCTCTGCTCAGGCCTGTCAACTTCCCTTATTTTCTCCCAAATGAAATGTGTTGCGTTCTTTCTCTCGCCCCACATCCTGGACTATGCTGCATTTAATTTGAAATTAAGCTTTTATACTAGATACATTCTGGAAATCTCTGAAATAGGAAAGCAAAATAAAAAACATTGGCGAGTATGCTTTGCAAAATTTTGAAACCAATTTCATGTTGTCGTTTTGGAAGGGGAAGGACACTCCTGGCATTTGCAGTTGTTGTCAGGGTTGAGGAGGGGGCAAGAATTGGAGAATGCTGCAAAGGATGCTTCTTATCCCCTCATGCAACTTATTTTTAAAGGCTAGCCCAGCTGCGTACTAACCCAGACTATGTACACTGCATCAGAAGGCTTTGAGCCCATCTTGCAGGGAACGCAGGTGTAGGGCAGTAATTCCATGGGGATGGCTACTTCTTACCTTTCTGTGCATGGAGAAGCTTTGGGGGTACAATCAAACTCTGAGGAGTGGGACTGATACCTTTCATCAGACACCAACTTCATTTCCAACATCCAGACTCTCACCCTGGAATTTTTATTGCTGTGATAACCAGTTGACTGGTTAATATAATAATAAGTCAGACTTATTTTTGTAAATGATTGGTACTGTACTCTTAAGTAGAACACACACCCCTTTGGTTGTCATCTACATAGGTTGTCTCCATGGGTGTTTACTTCTCTGACCAAGAGGGTCTTAAACCAATTTCTTTGAGAATCTATTTCAGCATAGAGGAGAGGGTTCTTTGTTCCTTGTGTTTTGGTTACTCCTTTATGTTTGTCTCTTGTCTCATCTGTTGCATGGGAAGAAGATGGTAATGATGAACTGCATGTAGTAGGCTGTATGTATCAGACCTGTTGGTATGTACTACTTTGCTGACATACATATAAGCAACGAGTTTGTCTGCATTGTACAGTTTGTGTTTATTACCATTTTGTTGTATACACAGATGCAAAATATTGAATAAAATATTTATATGAAGGCATACTGAAAAAACCCATTTTATATATATAAATAATATATATAATATATATGTTTTATTTATATATAAAATGTTTGTGCAAAATCACATTGCATTGGCTACACAAAACATCATGTAAATAGTTTGGCAAAACTCAATTTTTCTCTCCCCTTGACCATGCCAAAGAAAAATTAGCTCCTTAATATATTACCTCTCTTGCTGGCTTCCAGGACAAGATGTCACCATTTTGTTCCCTCTCAAATTAATTTGCTGTCAAGTGAAACTTTCTTTTCAACTGCCTGTTATTTACTAAAGAACTGTACAGTAAACCCGTGGAGTCAATTTGTATTCACAGATTGTGCGTGTAGTACTTCCATGTACACCATATAGCTGAGTCCCAACTGTCTCCCTTTAGTTTGCATGTCTTGTCCTCTGTGTTTTGTTGACTTTAGCTTAATTCTGCAGTGGGTTCTGGGGTGGGTGGGGGGTCCAAGTGGAAACTTTCTCCAGCTATGAGCAGATATGATTACAACTGGAGCAGGGCTAACCCCAGTAGGGAATCAGGAAGATCTATGCACACTCATGGATTTATTGTGTAATAACCATATCCGTATAGAACATTGACTGTGAAAAACAATTCACACTATTATCTTGATGTAAACCTTCCAACAACCCTGTAAGGTAAGTATGATGATCCCCTTGTGCAGCTGGAGAGCTCAAGCTGACAGGGAGTGCCTTCCCCAACTCCATCTTGTGAGAATTCTTGGCCAAGGATAGATTTGAACTGAGATGGTCCTAATTGACATCCTTGTCTCTTATCAATGATGGTACTCTAGTTCTTAGCCAATTCACATCAAAAGAGGGAGTCCCAACTGCTGAAATAAATAGGAAAGCCTTTCTAGATGAATGAGCTCTGCAGATTCTTTAGAACTGTATGGATATGGGTGGATATCCGACACCAGTGGGTGTGATGGACAGCTGATTTTACCACCATGCCCTTTTAGCAGTTGAAATAAAAAGTTGTTAAAATGTTGGTAGGCAGAATCTCACCTCAAAGCATAAAAAAATGTGCTATCAAATTAAGTACCTTTGTTGTTGTTGTTGTTGTTGTTGTTCTGTTTACAAAGCATCCCAGAAACATGCAGTAATTCTTCTTGGTCCATCCACATTTATACTCTATAGGGACTAGGCAGGAACATATTTGCATCTCACTTTACATTTGTGCATTTTCAAGTTACTTTCAGACAGACAAACTATTGGTATCAAAATGACATTTTCTTGCATTCTACATGTGTCGACAAGTGTTGCATTGTGTTACCCAACTGCAAAATATTCACAGTGATGAATGACTTCTTGTCAGAAACATTTTCACCTGAAAAGAATTCATCCTGCACCCCTTTACCCATATAGCGCAACAATATCACTTGCCACTACAGTCTCACACTAGACAAAGTATGGCACAGAAATGGTTAACTGTTTCCAAGGAAGCTAGTAAAAGGTCATGAATCATTAAAAGAAAATGGAATTGTAGTTAATATAATTTTTTTCAAATAAATTCATATTCTTGAGATGCTTTTCAAATTGTTCATATTTTGTTCCAGGATATTTAATGCAAATATTCAAAGCCTATGGTGGTTGAGAGTCAGAATGTCAGAGATCTGTGATTAGTTCTTGGGTCACTTTTTCTTTACCTCGAAGCAGCCAATCTGATCAAGGAGAGGCTGTGTTGCCCTTTCATCACTTCTAGGGAACAATTTAGGCCAGGGAAACAGTGCAGAAGAAGGATTAAACACTCTTATCACATTAGCAGCCGCAAAACAACTGCTTAGAAGTAAAGAAAAAGACATTAGGAGATGGTGCTGCTTTTCACATAATCTGGAAATGGCTAAGAGTGAGAACATAAAGATGCTGAGATGAGAACATAAAGATGCTGGGCAACTCACTGACTTGTACTAGGAGGCACAATACACCTGAAGCTCTATTCTATGCAGTTAGGCCCAACTACAGCCACTAAAATCACTGGATTTGTAGACCTAACTCTGCGTAGTCCCCACTGCAGCCTATTTTTGATGAGTCCAAATTATTACCAAGTTGTGTCTCCTGGTATGCTGAAGCATACAGCCTTGCCATGGAGGTGCACCCTGCATGCTAAGGTAGGGGGTGGTCAGGTGGACTGTGAGAGTCCTGTGAGAACGTATTTTTCCCTTTTCTCTGAATAGGCTCCCTGATGGCCTATAGGTAGGGTTACCAAATACAAAAGGGACAGAGTGTTTATACCTTTAACCATTGTATAGAACAAGGAATTTTGGCAGGTGTGGATTTTTAAACCCTTCCGTGTTGAGCTGCACCTGCCAAAATTCCCTCTTCTATACAATGGTTAAAGGCATAGGCACTCTGTCCCAGTTTGTATCTGGTAATCCTATCTATGGGTCTGTTCAGACTAATGCATAGCTATATTGCTAACAAGAGAAGCTAGGGGCAGGCAGAAAAATGGGGAATAAGATTCAAAATGCTTAACTGCCACCAGATCCATCCCTTCCCTCCCTGACACATCCTCAGTTCTTCCTCCAAAACTCCCCATTATTTCCCCTCCCACCCGTCACCAACGTACTTCCTCCAGCAGTAGCTGGGTGCTCTGGTGGCGTCACCAGCCATTTACATGGGTGGCTCCATGGCATGCGGTGCCACAGCATGTGAATTGCCAGCACAAAAGGATCCGCTGCTGACAGAACAGTCGTTCCATAAGCAGAAGGCGCCACAGGATTGGGTCCTGAGTCTCACAAGCATCCTTAGTTGGGGTCATAATGTCTACAGCATATGAACCATTCTAAAGGCAACCACACAGGTGATAAATTCCTGCAGTGAGCAGGGGGCTGGATTAGAATACCTCCCATGTCCCTTTTATCTCTTAACATTCTATGACTCTTAAAACACTGGAAGTAAGGCATTCAGTACAAGAACAAAGCATTGACTTCTGCCTTTCTAGAAGAGTCATTTTTACCAGGGGAAACTGTCCAAGGGATAATTAACTGGGCTACACTGGTTTTAGAAACCAAAATGAAGGCACAATACTGGAACACTAGCCACTATTTCAGTTTTCTGTGAGCACCAACGTGCAAAAATGCATGCATTGTCGTACTGGTATGTACTTGCCGAGGTACCTATATATAAAAGGAGTGACTGGATGATGAAAACCCCTCATGGTAAATGGACTGATAGTTGGCATGCTTAATATAAACCATAAGAAAACGCATGGCCAGTGTTATTCCTTCCCAACAGTTGTATCTGGCCACTTACAGTACATGAGTCATCTGACTGGAGTTTGACCCCTGCTGGATTCATCAGTTCCTCGCCTTAACAGAGTGCGTGTTCAAAAAGAGGTCCTGTCTCGGTTTCACTTTTCATCCTTACAGGCATGACTTTCAAACACTCCTGTCTGCCACTGTACTGATCCGGTACCTTCGACCTTGGAGCTAGTTTCAGTAAAATTACATCATGACAGCCTACATGATTGGCGATCTATTTCCTAGCTCAAGGCCTTGCAGCTTCTACACACACACACACACACACACACACACAATGGCTACAAACTTGAAGGCTTCAAGCCAGTGGATCTTATTTGTACCTAGGAGTATGTGTTGGAACTCATGATCCCTGGGCATATTGACGCTCCTGGCATATGTAGGGCACATTTTACTGTTGTTCCATAAGGAAGTTCCATGCTGATGGGGAAACTTCCCACATGATCAGCCATTCCATTGTCTTCTTGTTCAAATGTGGCTTAGCTGCAGTCATGGGAAAGCAGCAACCAGGGCCCTTCCTGCAGCATATGAATCAAGCAATGAGCATTCCACCCAATGGCGTATTAGTGGGGTGCGGAATGCTTTAGCAGCAGGTGACCATGTAGTGGCAATGGCTCCTCCCTCTCACCACCAGAGCCAGTCTGGATGGTGAAAACAATGTGGAGGAGATGAATCTGTGTTGTTTTCACCACCCCGACTGGCTCTGGCAGCGCGGGAAAGGGGCCACTACATGGCATGTTTAGGTGCTGTAAAAGCGTTTTGCATCTCTCTAGGGACACCAATGTTCAATCCTGCATTCTTTTTCTACACCAGGAAGCCAACACAGGTTTAGATGAGCATGCCAATCGCAAAGGGTTTACAAAATCAAGACCATGTCGTACATACAAATATTGTATTGCCACAGGATGTGGTGATGGCATCTGGCATGCATGTGTTTAAAAGGGAATTGGACAGATTTATGGAGGAAAAGTTCACCATAGTTACTAGCCATGATGGGTATACGGAACCTCCTGGTTTTAGAAGTAGGCTACCTCTGACATGCCAGATGCAAGGGAGTGACAACAGATACAGGCATCTTATTGTCTTGTGTGCTTCCTGAGGCATCTGGTGGGCCACTGTGAGACACAGGAAGCTGGACTAAATAGGCCCTTGGCCTGATCCAGCAGGGACTCTTATTCAGTGGTGTCATTCAAATGATTTAGGAACAGGAACTCACTTTTGAGTTCAAATTCAAATGTTGAAAAAAAACAAAAAACAAAAACCCGGAAGCAGCCACGGAGCCCGTTAGGATCCGGAACGCCCGTTCTGGTCCGTTCCCCCTGAATGACATCACTGCTCTTATGATCTTATTTTATAAGAGTCTCTAGTCCAACTCTGTAGCATTATTTTAAATTACTGCTTCACCATCATCCTGCTAATAATACTGTATCAAGATATTTTGAACATGTAATAGCTGGAATTTAAAGATGTCACAGTACAGTTTGGAGGAATATCTGCTTGATTATGCATGCACATAACTCCAGTTAATGCATTATGCAGACATTTAGAGGTCACTGTAGCACTGTGGACCTGTGTATACATAACAGGCTCTGATAAGAGTTTGGGCTTATGTTGTTAAGGGGTAAAAGAAATCATGTCACATGACAAGTCGCTGTGTTTTGTTGGGGATGTGATTTTCAGAACTTGGAAATTTTGATCTCCTGTAGCAGTTTTGCACCTGAAATATACAACATTCTTATGGTAGTGCTTTCCCATTTAAACAGTATATGCTATTTCTATAAAAAGAAACATGTTCTAAAGTAATTAAATCTTTTGCAATTGGTTCTTCTTTCTGAGTTATGGGTCAATCTGAAAGCTGAATATGGATATCTAAGTTGCAACAAAATAATAAATGCCTATCTTTGAACTTAGTATTTTCCCAAATAGTTAAGCAACTTGCTGCATTTTTTTTTCATAAAATGTAAGCATTTTTGACAAGAAAATGTATGTTGTTGTTTTTCGCTGAGGAACTAAAGGGCTGCCAAATTTTCATGTACAAAAAGCGATTCTATGTAAATAAAGCAGGGAACTCCCCAAGAGTTGTGCATTTTTTTTCCAGTAATTTAATGTAAAGTCCACACTGAGCAGCATTTCACCACTGGAAAATAAAAATAAAAATTTTGTTCCTAAGACTGGTTATTTGCATTTACTCTGATACACCTGCAATTTCAATTGTTATGCTCCAAATATGCACATGATTACACTGTACAGACTTTCCTCCTTTGGCTGATTTTCAGGTTCTTCAAGTTAAAAAAAAAAAAAAGTATGATTAGCTGAAAATGATGTTCAGTGACATCATCTCTGCTAAAACATCATTCATGCCATGACTCGATTAGATAACAGAGTTGTAATCAAAGGGGTGTGAGGACTTCTTCAGCAGTGAGAGGAATGTCATCAGCTGGACTGCTCAGGTGCTGCCTTAGAAACTTGTTAGACAAGAAGCAGCATCATACTCAGCAGGAGGCATACTAAGAAATCTGCCTGAGCACATATGTTTATGTCTTGGCCACTGTCGTTCCCAATGGCTGAGAGACACTAAGGTGTTCGTGTTACATTAAGGGCCCAATCCTATTGGGGTCTCATGCTGATGAATCTCCTGATCCCCCGCTGGAAGGTCCAGGCCACTGGCAGCAGGTGCTTTGCTGTTCTGTGGCCACTGCTGCCAGCGCAAACACCCAAAGGCCGTGCGCAGGTGGCACCAGCTAGCAGAACCCCCACTGCCACCAGTAAGTTGGTGATGGGGGTGGATTGGCAGAGGATCAGCAGTGGACTAGTGTGGGGAGTGAGCCAGGGTGGTGGAAGGTGGGCAGGAAGTGGGGGGATCTTGGGACCACTGCGCATGCCAGATCTCCCTTTCCTGGTCTGGTATTCCCACCTCCTGGTACTCCTCAGACCTAAACCAACTAAAGAGGCGGTTTGAGGACACCTATTGGGGACCAAGCAGCCTATGGGGAGATAAGTACGAATGTTAGTTACTTACATCTCCTGCTAAAAATATTCATCTTTCCTACAGAAAGCATGGCAACTCTAGACAGTATTTTTTAACTTATACAGATAAATCACACACTGCCAATTCTGATAAGTGTGAGAGTGTTGATATGCACGTGACACTACAGGCACAATCTATGCACAACCAGAGCAGGGATTGATGGGCACATTGGCGCTCACAGTGAAACAGTGGCATAGCTAAGGGGGGACCTGGGCTGATACAGGGTACCAGGCACAATGCCTTGAGCATGTCAAAGGCCTCTTCTCTGCTGCAATGCAGTACCTTCTTCTGCATCCCCCCTCGTGGGGGTGCAGGAGAAAGCACCTGTTTTACAGTGCTGCTTACAGAAATTACACATTAGTAAGCCGAACGGTCTCTTCATCAAAGGGATGGTCGGGCCTGCTCTTGAGCTACCAATCTCCAGCCCAGTTTTGGGGCCATCATCTTTTCATGCACGTCAGAAGATTTTGAACATTTGCAGGGATATTTTGTGATGGATCCTTTTGATTATGCCCACTGCACCGGCTAAAAGCATGAATGAAAAAAAATTACAGGGGTAGTATTGTTATTTGAGCAGGCAAACAATCAGGTACATGCTGTAATGGGCAATGATTCCTTGGCATATTTCTAGGCACATATTCTGATCATCTGGGTCGGTGATGGTCTCCCACTCAGCTTTGCCCCGACAGTTCTTACTCTTTCTGCTGCCTCACTCTGAGTGCTTCCAAATTCCAGGAAGTAGGTACAAACATCTCACACTCGAGTCAGCCATGTGTCGGTATTTGCCGCTTTCTGAGGTACGTCTGTTCCCTGCCTGAGCCGTGCTGTGAACAGGGATTGCATAGGCTGATTTGTGGAAGGTTGATGAGCAGATCAGCATGGCAAGAAGCTGGACTGGAAGATCTTTCATTCACTTTCAGCATTTCACTTGCATGAGTCCTGTAGGCCGGTGCCTGTAAAACAGCTACCATCAGGAAGTTGTTTCAAAATCACTCCCAAGGGTAAATATGTCCACATGGACACCCTTCTATGCACCAGCTTGCCATGTTTTCTGTACACCACTGTCCTTTTCTGGTTTTATGTGACATGGATTAAAAAAATAGTCAAAGCAGTGTTCCTGACTTGTAGTCAACACTTGCCTGTTTGCCTGGAGTTCAGACGCCTTACAGAGGCAGATCTTATAATTCATGCTCACATAAATATGCCGGATTGCACCAAACATTTTACAGTTTTGTCATTCTATTCAAGCTTAGCACACTGGATGAGGAAAAAGCTATTTAAAAAAAACAAATACCCACCTTGCCAAACATTTGCTTTTTCTCACTGCTCTTTGGTGCCAATTTGTTCCTGTGGTGGTGGTTGCCATTTTCCTCCTCCTCTTTTGTGCTCATCAGTAGCATAGCTGAGAAGGGTCAAAGGGCTCACATGACCCGGGGCGGCACTCTTCTGGGGGTTGGTGGCAATGTTGGCCCCACTGCAGCCACCAGGGTCCTGCTCCCCCGCTCATCACTTGCCCCTTCTGAACACAACCAGAGCTCTACTCTAGTCATGTCCAGAAGATGTTCTGAGGCCTTAGGTGACTTCCATTTTTTTTGGAAAACCGTACGTGACAAGGCATTAGAAAGGGAGGCTGCACACAGCTCCAGTCACAAACAGATGGGGCAGGGCAGCTCCAGAAGGAGTGCAATGGGGCAGTCCACCTTCTAGCTACTCCAGTGCTCAACATCCTTGACCTTATCTAACTACATTGCCATTTCACCCTATTGCTATGGCAAACAATGAGAGCTTGTTTACTAGCATTCCTGATGTCATCATTTCACAGACAGTGTCATGACAGTGTCAGAGCATCACCAGAAATTACATGGCTGGCTCAGCCAGTGGAACTGTGGGTAAAGGAGGGCAAAGAGGCCGAAGGACAAAAGCACATTATAGGACAGCATTGAAATAATGGAAATGTTTTTACAACATGTGGCAAAAACTATTGACATGAAAGGCAGTCATAAAAAAAGAACAAGATAAGCAATTTCAGCTCTACTCTAATGGTATGGGAAAGGCAGCACCTTTCTACAGGGAGATACTTCCTTGCATGCCCTCCACTCCACTCCCATCCTATGTATACAAGGTGTCATGATAAGGGATGTTGCATGGAATGAAAGGCAGAAAAGATGTTTCTAAGAGCACAATCCTCACCTGGAGTTAAGCCAGCACAGTTAGGTCAGCAAAGTTTGATTGGCACAAGGGACACAGTAAAGTATGCTTGGACCACTCTCGGAGTCAGAGAAGCCAGTACACAGACATGCATCATCCTCTGACTCAGAGAGTGGTCCAAATGCACCTTACAGTGGCCCTCGTGCCAGCCAAACTTTGCTGGCCTAACTATGCCAGCCTAACTCCAGGTGAGGATTGTATTCTAAGTGTGTGCATGTGCGGTGACTAGGACCAACGGGATCATGCCTTAACATTCCCCATCCAAGCTTTGGAGCGATGAGACGTTCCAGCATTAGCTTGACCCTTTTCATACCCATACAATGCTTATTGTACAATGAAGCTGCAATTCAATCACCAAATCTTGCCTGAAATTTCCAGCAAATATTTGTGGCACTTTATATATTACACAATACTAAAATTCTGGCGGGGGGTGGGAGATTCTCGCCCTGCTTCCACTGACTGCACTGAGAACAGAATAAAAACATCCGATAGGTGTTCTGAAATTAAAAACCAAAATACTCTGTTGTGTTACTTATTTCTAGCGGTGGATTTGTTTATTTTTTTAAAAGTTTGTCTTGCACATAAGTACTCTAGCAGCCTAAGTGTAAAAAACAAAACAAAAACCCGGAAAGCGTCCAATCTTCGGTTTTCCATGGCAGCATTAGGGGTATTCTGTCCCCAGCCAGATTTCACAAGCATTTCCAGTCCAACCATCCCAGCACTCACAGTTTCCACAGCTACATATACCGTTTCCTGGAACAAAACAACACAGGCTATAATTATCCATAATTGAAATGTACTGCATCAAACATGTGTTGCTCTCTGAAAGTAACAAACCATAATAAAACGGCTTCATTTTCCTAGTACATATTTTCTCATTCTGAACAGGACTTGCTTTACGTCCGATTAAGAAGTCACCAAAAGCTCACAGTTACAAATGGCTGATTTGTTTGTTTTACCAACGTCATAAAGAAGTAAATATTCTAACTAAGTTACACAGTTTTCATCCAGCTGCTTTAGTGTCCCCACTGTAGTTCCAGATGCAAAGGAAAAAGGGCATCCACATTCCTCAATAGTGACAGTCCTGATGTACACAGAGGACCTTGTGTCCCCCGTATCTGCAGACTTTGTTTCAGTTATCCGTAGACTTACCATAATTTTTAGAGTGGAAACTGGGACCAATTGGAGTATCACCAGGCACAGTGCGCGTGACCCGTTAGGGGAACCTGTGCCCCAGTCAGGCAATTTGGAGCTAATTTGTTGGGTATATATTTGCCTCACACACACACACACACACACACACACACACACACCAAACAAACTTGCCACCACCCCTGAGAATCACTCAAAGCCTGAAAAACTGCAATGTAAGATATTTGAGAAGAGCAAGCCTACCCTTCCCACCAGTGAGGGAGAATGAAAGAAATTCACTTGGTGGAAGCTGGCAAGCTGCAGAGACAAGGGGAGATGGCCCACCAAAGCTGTAGTCCTATCCACAGCAGAGTAAGTTCCATTGACTATAATGGGACTTACTTCTGAGTAGACATGCATCAAATTGGGCCCCAAGTGAATTTATTTAGCAGGCAGTCTACAGAGAGAAAGGGGGAGAGAAGAGGAAGGCAACCCACCAAGTGAATAAGAAAGGGTTGTGACTTGGGGTATGTGGCACATTTGGGAAGGGGGCCATTTCTCTCAGGGTTTGCTGGAAGTTTCTCACAGCAGACTCTCCCATCTCCCTCCTTGTTGTCAGGTGTAAAGCAGGTGCCAAGCCTGAAGTGTCAGCAGGCAACAAGCAGGTAAAGGCCAGAGGCGGCTGTGTTTCAGGTGTGAAAATGGCTGGAGGTACCCCCAGCACTAAGGTGTGGCACCCACCAGCTCACTCCTTGCCACTCAGGAAGGAGATGTTTGAATTCTGCATCAAACAAGAGCTGGCCTGCCTGGGTAATGCCAAGGTCCATGCTGTGACACTTCCTTCCCCCCACCCCACTCAGGCCTGCTGGGGGGAGAGAGTTATAGAGGGAACCTAGCAGAGAGCGAGAGCGAGAACACTACCCTGGTGGAAGGGGAAGCTGAAACAAATGATCTTAAGATGAGACCACTGGTCCTGTGTGCACTTACCCAGGAGGGATTCTGATGGGGCTGAATGGGATTCTAATACTTGTGGATAAGAGCGCATAACATGGCACTGGGAGGCTGCAGTGCCTTGCCTCCCTGGCATGCCACATGGAACACAAACACAGGCACCCATGCACATGCGCCTTTGAATGCACCTGCACCCCAATCCTCCCCTGTGGTTTCTTCCTCATCTCAGTGGCACTCACACTCATCTAACAAAGTGCTTTTCCCATTGCAGTTCTGGTGCCTCTCTTTAAACCAAGGGTGGCCAACCCACAACATATCATGTGGTACTTTTGATGTAGAAAATCGTGAAGGTGCCACTCCACCGTAATGTGAGTGTCCCCTCCCATGGTTGTCAGAAATGATATAAAATTATGCAGTTACAAATTATTTCTGCACACCTTAAATGAACTATTTGAATAAAAAAGAGAAACATACTTCTAATGTAAACAACTTTCACTGTTTCTTAAACTCACAGAAAATTACAAATAAAAAAAACATGATTCTGAAGGAATCTCTCAACTTCACACAGCCAGCCACACTTTGCTCTCTCCCCCCCTTGCTGAAGCTGAGGAAGTGCATACAGGGGGTGGGAAGCTGCTAAATCAGAGAGACCCCAAAGAGAGCTATCTGGGCCCCAGGGAGGTAAACACCACCCCACCAGAACTTCAGCCTGTAAAAGTCAGGCAGGCCCAGAAGCTAGTTAGGTGAAGCCCTGACCCACCTTACAAAGGGCCTCCATCAGTCAGTGAAGAGAGGGCAGGGGGCTGCCTCACCCTAGTTCCTTCTTTCGTGGGGTTTGTCAGAGGTCTGCCAGTAGCCCAAGCCCCACTGACCCTCCTCACAGGCCACTCGGGTTTTTAAAGGCTGTGGCTCTGCCTCTCCCTGGCTGGAGCTACTGTGCCAGCTGTGGCTTGTTCCCCACTCTCCTGGCCTGCCTGCCTCCCGAGTAGTCCCTCTCCCTGCTGGGGCTGCTGTCCTGGCACTTGGGGTGCCGCTCTTTGCCTGCTGGAGTGAGAGCCTCTCCTCTGAGGCCCTGAAGCTTGGCCCTGGCATGAGGTGCACCTGGGGAGGTTGAACATACCCATCACTGCCTGTAGTGTGCGATGGACATTTCCTCCATGAATATGTCCAATCCCCCTTTAAAGGCACCTAGGCTTCCCCTCTCTACTTGTACATATTCTCACCCTTCTGCAGTCCCCTGGCTCCTGGATGCAGCGAGAGAGCGAGAGAGCAAAGTACTGAGCACACAGCAGGTGATGGCTGCTGCTGCAGCTTTAATTTTTGGATCTGAAAAAGTTCAGCCCAGCTGAATGTGAGACTCTAGCTTCCCCCCCCTCTCCAAGTCTCACAAGCAACCATTCCCGAGATTAATGAACGCCTCCTCTCCTCATTCACACATACTCCACATTTTGGAGCTGAAAGTAGCCCACTTGAAAAGCCTCCACAGCTGCATGCTTACTTACTCCTTGATTGACTCCTGACTTCCAAAAACAAAGAAGCTCACACTGTAGTGCTCCTCTCAGCAGTTTTCAGCTGGCCTCTTTGCGTACACATGCAAAGCAAGAAGCCCTCATGCTTTAGTGCCCCTCCCACCAGTCTTTGGCTGGCTGCCTCACGTGGTCTCCTTGCTTCCACAAAGCAAAGCAGCATTGCTTTAGTGTCCCTCCCACCTCTGCTTGGCAGTCCTTAGTAAGTCTTCCTGATGAGGAAGTACACTTCCAACAAAAATGCACTTCCACTTTAAATGGGGTCCAGGGCAAACCGGGATAGACTTCAAACCGGGTGGGACACTGGGACAGCCAGCCTCCCTAAACCAGGATAATCCTGGTCAAAATGGGACATCTGGTAAGCCTATCTGCAGTTCACAAATCCCTACCACTTCTGCCCTTATGACCAGCGGCGGCATTCAGCCGGTACGCTGGGCGGGAGGAACGGGTGAGCGGCAGCTCGCCCGTAGCTTACCGCTCTGCTTCACCGTCTTTCCCACCCCCGCGGGGGCGGGGAAGATGGCGAAACGGACCGGGATGCAACGGGCGAGCTGCCGCTCATCCGTTCCTCCCGCCCAGCGTACCGGCTGAATGCCGCCGCTGCTTATGACTCACTGTTTTTGTTTTGTTTGCTTTCTTGTCACTTGATTGTACAATCAACTGGCAAATATTTCTTATGGCAAGCTATTTTCTGCATTTGTGGTGGCCATTTTGAATTTGTGGTGGCCAATTTGAAGCCACCCTGAAGCCATTCTAAAGTGATCTGCAGCCATTCTGAAGCTACTTGGCAGCCAGTGACGTATTGGCAGCCCCCAGAATGCCTTGCTGCAGTTGAGTTAGTGCACCAGCATGCTTTGTGGAGCCACAGCTATTGGTGCTAAATTCCCACTAACAACATAGAGTTAGGGGAAACAGGGGGAACCACTTAGATGTCTCACTGCGTGCTTCCTGTGCAATGGTTTGGGTATCCACAGTGACTGCAAGAATGTATCTCCGGCAGATATGGCGTAACTACTGTATTGTGGAAGTTATCTTTGCTAGGAGATTTTTCCATGGTGGTACAGGATGAGGCAAGATTCAAGACCCAGAAACTCAGTTGTGAAAGAGTTCACTACTCCCAAACTGCTACTTGCTCTTTGGAGCCATGGTTCTGGCTCAACTATAGCCCCCTTCCTTGTACTTGGGATAAAGTGTACTGGCCTAGCTAGAGAGCTCCAGAGTTTGGTTACCATGATAGAAAATGTTCTCTCGGCAGTAGCCACTTACAAAGGTTTAAAAAGAATGGCTTTTGAGGATGCTGTTCTTAAATCCTGAAGTAAGGACAGACTTCAGTTCAGTGGAACAGCACATCATTTGTAACTAGAGTCCGAGGATCAATCCTGAGCATCTTCAAATAGGGCTGGGAAAATTCTCTGTCTGCAAACCAGGGAGAGTCACTGCCTGTTCGAGTCATCAGTGGTGACCCAGA
Source organism: Lerista edwardsae (assembly GCA_029204185.1). Classification (NCBI taxonomy): domain Eukaryota; kingdom Metazoa; phylum Chordata; class Lepidosauria; order Squamata; family Scincidae; genus Lerista; species Lerista edwardsae. The sequence continues at coordinate 420,720 of JAJKFI010000194.1, read as the reverse complement.
TCATCTAACCCGTAGAAGGCAGTAGCATATTGCATGCGAATCTCTATCACATTCAGTGGTTAGAAGAGATCTGAATCTTTCTCAGCAGACTTGGAGAGCAATGAATCAGCTCATCTCAGGTTTTAGATGAAGGTGATCTTACTCAATGGCCCATAGAACATTGTACAAGAAAACTGGGTTTTGACATAGAAATTAACATTTTTAAGAGTTTGCATTGTGATTAACTGATCAACTCTGTGCCCAATCTTATTCCTTTTTCAGACGAATGACACGGATTCTGCTACACCTTGTACAACAGAGTGTTACATGCATTAGAGCTAATACAATAAAGGAAAAACACAAGGGGTTGTATATGTCATGTCAGATTCTCAAAAGCAAGGAAGTCTTTGCTCTGTTGGTTACTCTCAAAACTGCAGTTTCAAAGTCAAAACTGAAATTTCAAGTTCTGACTTGTCCTCCAGGCTGTAGATGTTTCCAGCAAACAACAAGAGCTTTCATGCCATGGGGCTTCCTTCCTCTGTCTCGATATCTACCAATCTGCCCATTTTCTGTTAGGCATCTGCAGTCTGTGTTTCTTGGACAGGACACAGATAGGCAGACCTTTAGTTGCCAGTCATCATCTCCCAAGGAAAGCTGTCAGGCTTCATGACATCCCCATGGAAAGTGTTCAGACATCAGGCTAGATGTAGGGCTGTTGGCTAAAAAATAATAATGTTCTCTCTCTCTCTCTCTCTCTCTCTCTCTCTCTCTCTCTCTCACACACACACACACACACACACACACACACACACACACAAGCTCTCCTAATAAATTGCATATGGCAGTATGTGCTCCATAGCAATGGGGTGTATCCAGGATGCCTGAGTGGATCTGTCACCTGAATTGGATCCACTGCCCTGCTAGTATGTATGCCTTCCCAGATAAAAACAAAAAGCAAAAAAATAGACACCTCTTGCCAGCCGTACCACTGCTGTGGATGCCTCCTCTCCCCCCCCACCCCAGCTGCTCAGGCAAAAGGAGTCATCTAGCTGGTCTATGAAGCTCACTGGGAGTGGGTGTGGTTCTTCGGGGTTCCAAATGGTGGCAGTAGTGTCCCTACGGGAGGGGGTTGGAGTTTTGCAAGGAGTCTTACCTTGCCATGTAAATCGAGGATTGGCTACAATGGCAAGAAAGAGGAGCAATTTACAGGGCAGGGCAAAGTAAGGCTCCTTGCAAAACCTAGTGCTCCCTGCCCATAGGGACACTACTGAATGGGGGGGGGGCATTTCCCAAGCTTACCTGAGGACACCAGGGATGGATCCTGGGCTCTTTTGCATGCAAAGCCCGTGCTCACTTGTCTACCAGGAAGTGCAGCCCATTTCCTGCCTGCCTGCCTTTAAAATGTATGTCTCCATTTCTGCCCCCACCTCATGTTTCCTTAGAAAGCCTTGTTCAATAGATTTTGCCCATGTTTACAGTGAATGATGGTCATGCTTGAAAGCCAGGAAGATTTTTTTATCCCATTGCCCTAACTATATGGACCTCAGAAACAAGTCTTTAAACCCACTACTGGATAGCTGGATAGGGACGAGACAACGAAATCTTACGCCTGCTTCTTGCCTTCACTGACCCGTGGGGTGGTTAGCCAACTGGACAACTTCCTGCATGCTATCTTGGCAAGATGCAGGATTAACCCCAACAGAACTTAATGCTCCTGTTCTCTAAACAGGAGGCTGCTCTTCTGGGTGTTGGGGACAATGGTCTCTACATGTGGGCCCAAATGCATTGTACTGGATAGTTTGTTTGCCTATGCATCTATGCGTTAATGCCTAATAAAGGTTATTTGAATTTGAATTTGGGAAAATAAAAATGTACTATACCTGTGCAAATAAGGCCATCATGTTTGTCGCAGTCTCTGTCGTCACACTCACAGAATTCTCCAGTAATAAACCATTCCTGGGGTGAGCAGATGCACTTTCCACAATGACAAGAACCTGAAAGCGGAAAGATTATTACTGGCATTTACAGAACACTGGAGCTTTTCAGGCAGGCATGGAACATCTTCGGCACCCACAATCAGTGCCTATTAATAAGCGATTGTCTACAAGGAGATAATCAAGATAAAAGCCTATTGAAGAGAAGAATGTTATAGAGGTGTGCTTTAACTTGAAGTGCTTCCATAAGGCCCTGTGGTTATTTCTCCCCCTCCCCACTTCCATTTTGATTTAATCAGGAGGTACTTTGAAGGACAGGGTTTTCATTTTGTTCCAGAGCTCTAAAATCAAGGCTACTCTTCCCAGTAGGAATACAATTTTTTTGTCTCAATTTGGAGGGAGGGGGAGATTAGATAATCCTCTCAGGGGCACTGAAGTCACTAGAATTGAATCAGGGATAAAAATGGTCTGAAGTCATAAGAATAAATCACACAGTGCCGTATTACCCTTTGCCTTTGGAGAGGTAGAGCACCACTCAAACACCCCACTTCCTTTTATTAACCAAAAGTATACATCTAGGAGAACTGAGGTTTTCTTTTTTCAGAAGCAATCTACTAATTTTGGAGTGCGCCATACTGAAAAAAATCAGTGGAACTCCAGGACCTCAGTCAGTAGGCTAGTTCAGACCATGCTTCCATTCTCAGTGAAGCCCCATGTGAGTATAAGTGGATGTGCTCACTCTGCACGCAAGTCCTGCCCTCTCCCGTTCCTGACGGGTTCTGTCAAATGCACTTTATCTACCACACACACACACACACCAAAAAAAAAAAAAACACCCCACAACAAGATTGAGGCTCAATCCTAACCTGGAGTTAGGCCAGCACAGTTAGGCCAGCAAAGTTTTGCTGGCACAAGGGCAGTGGCGTCTCTACAGGGAGGGCAGAGCTCTAAGTTTTGCAAGAAGCCTCACCTTGCAGTGGAAATCACTCCTTTCCTGCACTGTTTTAGCCTCACAGAGAAAAGCAACATCTTGGCGTTGCTTACTGGCTACAGCAGCAAGGGAGAGGAGGGATTTACATGACAGGGTAAGGCTCCTTGCAAAACTTAGAGCTCTGCCCTCCCTGTAGAGACGCCACTGCACAAGGGACACCGTAAAGTATGTTTGGACCCATGTCAGAGTCAGAGAGGCCAGCACACAGATGTGCGCCATTCTCCCTGACTCCGAGAGTGGTCCAAACGCGCTTTATGGGGGCCCTGTGCCAGCCAAACTTTGCTGGCCTAAACCCAGGTTAGGATTGCTCCCTGACAGACACACTGGTTGAGAGAACTAACCAGTAGCGCCCTGGCGGTTTCCCTGCCTCACCAGTTGGCCACTCCCCACCCCAGAAGCAATTGCGGTGATGTCATCGCATCATTGCAATTACCTCCTGAAAGCAGCACCCGCCCCCTCGGGGGGGGGGAGCACTGCTTTCAGCAGCACAAAGGGCTACTCAGCTCCTCCGGGCACCTTGCAGCGGTGCAAGGCTGCTCCCTGTGACTGGCTTCATGCCTACTGTAAGGGGCAATCAGCTCCTCTAACTGTCAGGGTAGCCTTGTAGCATCGTGCCACCGGTTCCTCTTATTGTCAGAGGAAACTCGTGCCACGTTTTCTCTTCTCATTCAAGGAACCAGCCAGCGACCCCTCCCCGCTACTTTGATGATGGAGGTAACGTGCTGAGTTTTCTCCAACCATTGGAGGAGCAGGTGGCGCTTGGAGTGCCATGAAGTGGAGCGTGGGTGGAGCACAGTGGAGGTGCGGGAATCACGTCCTACCCCCCAAGCTGCTGCAGTCTGACATGGCTACCCCTCTGGAAGTAATAATCTAGGCTGTGTGGGATGCCTCTGTCATCACATTGCACTGATTTAAGTCAGTGGCACAACTATGCAACAGAACAGATGCCAAATATTTGTCCAATTACAAGTCACCAAAAATAACATGGATTTATTAGCTAGCTTGCTAATCGTTCAGAAACCTGTATTTTAAAAGACAAATCCAAGCAACGGAGTTATGCATGCCTGCACATTGTCTAAAAATAAAGATTCTTTCTCATTAAATGCAGACATTGAAATAATGGTATGTAGGCACAGTCCTGCCTAAATCTAAAACAACATTCCATTGCTGGTATACATTCTTTGAAGTGGAAAGCTGGGTTTGGTTGCAACAATGGAGAACTTGTGTGATTTTTCTCATTCAGCACTTTGCCCAAGAAAAGACTTTCCATGTTTTTTTACATAGGCTGAGCCGAATATACAGTGGCTAAATTTAACAAGAGAGCTCAGATTGGTCCCAGGTGGGCCAGTCTTGGCTTTGTTGAAGTTCCATTGGCAAAGACTTACTAAAATAATTGCCAAGTTTTTATAGAGAGACCATCAACAACACATCAGTTCTGAAGGGGTGAATCTCACTTTATGTTGGCTACTCTACTAGCAGATTGAAGGCGCAATTCTAACCTGGAGTTAGGCTGCCACAGTTAGGCCAGCAAAGTTTGGCTGACACCAGGGTCACCATCAAGCACATTTGGACCACTTTTGGAGTCAGGGAAGATGGCACACATCTGTGTGCTGGCTTTTCTGACTCCGAGAGTGTTCCAAACATACGCTACAGTGTCTCTTGTGACAGCCCAACTTTGCTGTTCTAACTGTGCCGGCCCAACTCCAGGTTAGGATTGTGCCCTCAGGTCACTTATATGTCACAAGTCTGAAAAACATATAGCCCAACATAATTCCCACTGAATATAGTTCTAGACGTCATTAGTTAATGTCTCCGAAAGCGTATGTGTTGTCGACAGAATGTTTTTAAGAACTAAGGGCCAAATGTGAGCTAAATGTATAATGTGCCCTTGTGGGCTATTTTCAAATAGCACATAATAAGAGGGTGTTGTGAAACACGGCAAAACTGTGGTGGGTTGTTCATCATGGCCTTGAAACCTTTCCCTCCCCTGGTTCCAATCTGGACCAAGCATGAAAAGGCCCTTTCCCATTTCAGGCCCATCACTGAATGCAGCCTGTCAAGCGCCACACAGGGCAGCTTCCTCTTTTCAGTGACCAGGTGTTGCCACTAGACTCACCAGCCTCTTGCCATGCAAACTTTATTGCCAATAGAGTATGAATAGCACAAATCTGAACAAAAATCCTGCGCTACGCAGATGACTATGGTGGAGAGGAACAAAAACACAAAAGAGGGCCTTCCCACTCAGGTCAAATACTGCATTTCCTTCACAAGTACAGCAAAAGTACACATACCTGCTGCTTGTAGCACGCTGAATATAATGCCAAAACCTCGTCCCTTATACACAATGGCCCCATATAGATCTATACACCCACATACTCACCTCTAAATAGAATTACACGCTGTTGTTAAAACGGTGCCTGAAAGCAGAGCTTAAAAACACAATGGACAGCACCTTCTAACAAGAGTACTCCGCATTGTAAAGTCATTTTGAAAAGCTGTCTAACAGCAAGGGGTTTTCAAAAGAACGCACTACACTTTAAAACCCACAGTTGTGCTTTTTAATCTCCTGGAACGTGGTCAGGCACAGCATAGCTCTGTTCCCGGCACTTACCCTTTCCCGAACACAATATGCCATCAGCTGATTCACAAAAGCTTCGGCTCTCGTTTTCTGTCATGTTGCATTTCCTCAGATGTTGACACAACTTTCCAAACCATCCATCCTGACAAATGCATCGACCACAAGAACAGATCCCATGACCTAGAGTAAGAGTGGAAGAGGAATTGAAACCAATTGACTGGTTAAAAGCCTCTATTTTTAAAATGCCTTTCATGTTCTCAACGGCTCAGTACCGTTTATGGTATATTTGATTTTCCCTGCATGACATATCTGTGAATTAGGGCTCAATCATGACCAATTTTCCAGCACTGGGGTAAAGGCATTGCAGCCCCAAGGTAAGGGAGCAAACATTCCCTTACCCTGAGAAGGCCTCCATGACTACTACTCCAACTGCAGGGTGCAGCACATGCCCCATTGGCATAACTAGGTTAGTGCTGGAAAGATGGTTAGTATTTGGGCCTTAGTTGTAGAAGAGTGTCTATAGTCTAAGACACCCAACATACAGCCTAATGTTTTTATCCAGCAGTAGTCCTGTGTCTTCAACAACTGGTCAACCTGCATAATTTTTTGGTTGGCGAAAGTGTCCCTGTACCGTCATGAAATCATAGGGAAGGCTTCACCTGCTAAATTTATGTCACAGAAATCCTGTTAGGAAAAAAGGTGGCACCCTTAGACCAACCTAGGAAACATTTGGCTGAGCAGGGCTTTGAGGATGTGATGGGCAGCACAATCCTACAAACCAAGCAGCGTCCCGAACAAAGTATATTCGGATCACTCTCGGAGTCAGGACGGATGGCGCACGTCTGTGTGCTGGCCTCTCTGACTCCAAGAGTGGTCCAAATGTGCTTTATGGTGGCTCTGGTGCCAGTCAAACCTTGCTAGCCTAACTCCAGGTTAGGATTGCTCCCTCGATATAACGACCCAAGATACTGATGGTTGGAATAAATATGATGAAGCTAAATACGTGCACCTAAGGGTGCCATTTTTTATCTGGTAAGGTGGGTGCAGCAGGTCCCCCCTTTGCTATACTCTGATGGAAGAGCCTGTTGAACACCCATGTTCCGAATCCTTGACTGTTTGATCACCATCTCCCTTATACACTGTGGTGTTTTAAGTATTGCCAATACTAGTGTATATGCAAAAAAGAATGCTTGCTGAAGGAACTGTCAGTCTTAGAGTATTTTATCGATAACAAAAAAGATGCTTTTGCTAATTTCCATTTTTACCCGTCTAAAAGTCTTTGAACTGTTCTTATTTGTGTACACAAAAGGCCCTTAGAAGAACTTGCGGAATCAAGTCACGTTACAATTTCCAGACCATTCACTGATTGTTCTTCATTTTGGATTGCAATTGCTGTACGAAGTTAAGCACTCAACAACGACATACTGTGTGTTTTATTGTGGGCAAACTGATTCTCCTTGTCTATCAGTTCCACCAATGTGTGCGCGCAAACACACTGGATGTGTGCTTGGGTATAATATGGGATCTGCTTGTAAAACCATCCATACCATTTTGCTACAAATAATCCTACATACTAAATTATGTTCTGATTTATTATTTGTTGCAGGCTCCGTTACACAACTGACTTCCTGTTTCCTGCTTCCGGGTCCTGTAGGAGCAGCAGTAGCAAAATGGCTACCGCCACATCCTATGCAATCCATGGCAGCCACTAGGATCTCCGGGGGAAAGGGACATTCATCCCCTTACGGCGAGTAAACCATAGGCCCTGGAAAGGGACTCCTAGAGTCCCCACCAGCTATTTTGCTGGCAGAGGCTTGAGCATCCCATTGAGGTGGAAGCCACCATTGGAAACACCCCCCAAGCTGGGCCCAGTCCTCCCCCCATAGTTCTTCCCCTTCCCTGCCTCCCCCTGCCCTGAGGGGCTTTACATCTGGTGCTGTTGTAGCACCAGTCATCTGTACAGCCTTCAGTGGGGTGCAACTCTGACTGGCACGGCCCAGCCAGGGTGGTAATTCCACTCCAGATGCCTCAAACATGCTTTATAGCACGTTTATGACAACCAGAGCCGGCGATTGTACCATTGAGCGTACCACCGACAATAAGGCCCACAGGATTCGGCCCTTAGAGACTTCAGTCTCCTCGATGAGGGACAGAGGAGCGGAATCCAGATTTTCTCTTTCTTTCTCTCCCTCATTCTCTTATTCTCCACTTGTGGTGATAGAAATAATAATGGCCCACTTTATGGATCTACTGGGCAAATGAGTGCTGAATGTGTATTTCAAAGAAGGAAGCATCATATCCAGTGAGTCCATATATTGTTTCACATCATAGCAAAATTTTGCTTTCCTGGACATTTTAGGAACATAGGAAGCTGCCTTAGAGCGCAATCTTAACCTGGAGTTAGGCCGGCACAGTTAGGCTAGCAACGTTTGGCCACCACAAGGGCCACAGCAATGTGTGCTTGGACCACTCTTGGTGTCAGGGAGGACGGAACATATCTGTGTGCTGGCCTCTCATACTTCGAGAGTGGTCCAAACATACTTTACGGTGTCCCTTGTGTCAGCCAAACCTTGCTGGCCTAACTGTGCTGGCCTAACTCCAGGTCAGGATTGCGCTCTCATTCTATGTCAGGCAATTGGTCCATCTAGTTCAGTATCGGCAACATGACTGGCTGCAGCTCTCCAAGGTTTCTGGTCGGCATTTTTCTCTGCCCTACTTGGGAGGATTGGATCTAGGATATTCTGCAGGCAAAGCACGAGCTCAACTGCTGAACTATATCCCGCCCCAGAATTTTCATTCGGTTGGATTTAGATGTGCCTGGATTTCATTTCAAAACAGTTCCACTATGAAAAATTGGTAGGCAGAATATGCTGATCATACACACCAAGAAAGAAGATGAGGGCTGAAGTCTGCAATCCCAAACACATTTCCTTGGAAATATGCTTCATTGCAATCAATGACAAATTTTTAAAGCAAACGTGTTGAGGATGTGATTGGCATGGAACAATGTACTTGGAGCGTCAACTCTTTTAGATTATCGGAGCAGAAGGCAAGAGAGTTGGACGACAAGTTTTGCTGAGAAAGCTCATTCCTTTCTTCTTCAGATGACGGGCAGCCACATTTTCAAGTCACTTTAACCATGCAAGATCATGGCCACTTACTCCCTCATTTATCACCTTCTTCTTCGTATAATCTACTTGTGCCTATAGTCAGAAAAGCAAGCTATTAATCCATCTCTGCTAGTCGGAGAAGGCAGGTGACAATTCTTATTCAAATCACCTATGTTGCCATTCACTGTTTTTTCCCCCATTTTAGCAGGCATCTAATCTCCAGGCAAAATCCTTGCCTCTCTCCAAGCTCCCTTCTGCTGTAACACATCTGCCTTCCAAGAGCCTTTCAATCTTGGCACGTGGAACTTCTGTGCAAATGGGCTTTCCAAAGCAAATTGCAAGGCACATTACAAAGAAATAATATGCACTTTTGTAAGATACAGCTGGTTGACTATACATCTGGTGACTGTACCGGAAGGTTGGCAGTTCGAGACCACATGACAGAGTGAGCTCCCATTGCTTGTCCCAGCTCCTGCCAACCTAGCAGTTCGAAAGCATGTAAAAATGCAAGTAGATAAATAGGGACCACTTCGGTGGGAAGGTAATGGCGTTCAGTGCGCCTTTATGTATAGTCATGTATAGTCATGTTGGCCACATGTCCACGGAAACTGTCCTCAGACAAATGCCGGCTCTTCGGCTTAGAAATGGAGATGAGCACCGCCCCTTACAGACGGTCATGACTAGACCATTCAGTTGGGGAAACCTTTACCTTTACCTTATAGGGATGTGAGCACAGAGTAGAACAGCAGATAGATATAGAAAAACTGCATTTTACTTACATGGCTTTTCCAAAAATTATGGATATGTCATTTTCGCAGAGCACATCTGAATTGTTATGGTGCACTGCATGTACTGTATATCATTGTCCTCCACTGGCTCGACTGAGCATCAAAATCCTCATTCTAAAATCACAGGCCTCTCTCTAACAAGTATAATGTTGATCAGAATCACCTTTTTATGCATTGCATACAGGCTATAGTACAGGGGGATCAGAGCTCTGGGATTTCTTCTATAGCAGAAGAAAAACAAATAAAGAGACTGTACAGCTAACTAGATGCTAGTCCTAGGTTATATGAGGTTGATGCTTGATTTCTCTTGAAAGCAACCTATTTGCTCCCCATAATTTACTACAGTGGTTCTTAAACTTTTTAGTCCAGAATCCACTTTTTAGAATGGCACTTCTGGTGGGACTCACCAGAAGCGGCGTCATTAATCTGGAAGTGATGTAATGGGCAGAAGTAACATCATCAAGCCACGATCGTGACATAATCAAATGACACTCCTGGAATGCAAACTGGTATTCTTGGACTGCAGAAATTGCATAACCATGTAAAATGTCATGTACATTGATGGTGCTATATAAATAACGACAACACATACCATTGCAGACATTGCCATCCAAGTCTTCACACTGCCGATCATCACACTCACAGATTTTGCCATAGATCCTGGGGTCTCCAGGAGGGAAACAAGTGCATTGGCCACATTCACATTTCCCTGTAAGAATTAACTCCCATTAGTCGCATGCAATTGTCTAAGTCATGACATTGTTATCAATGTAAGGATCAAACAAGTAAAGAACTACAAATAGGAGCCTGAAATAAAAATGCATTTTTTTTTAGTGAAAGCAGTATCTGTCCCCATGTGTCACCATAGTGGCATGCTTGCTATTTCCTGTAGCTTATTCTTCTCCCACTGCTACAGTAATTGGTGGAAGCCTGGGACCAGTTGGGCTCAGTTCATAATATTTCTCTATGTGCTTGTGGCCAAGAACCATCACTTGCCAATTCCTTCTTAGCCCACATGCAGCAGGTTAGACCACAGTGTGCCATTGTCAGAAATAAAGTATCCCACATAAAAATGCAGAGATGCATCCAAAATTGTCCTCATGCACATTTCTCCCCATTTTTTTGAATTCTGAATTATAGGTCTTTTTTTCCTAAAGTATAGTCAATGTGTTAGAAATCAAATTTTGATTACAGAATTTTGTACAGTTAGAGACTTTGTACAAGGAAGACTATAACTTGCAGCATGAGAGCGAGCGAGCGAGCGAGCGAGCAAGAGAGAGAGAGAGAGAGAGAGAGAGAGAGAGAGAGAGATGCTTTCCCTTTTGAGACATTCTTTCAAGAACAAGTCCTCAAGTTCCACAGCACCTGCTGGCATTTTCTATGCACAAGCAGGAGAACCAAAAGAAGCCAACAGCAACAAACTGGCATCAGGAAGGAGAGACCATGACAATCCAAGAAATTCAAATCCCAAAATGCAAATTGTTTGTGCATTCATCTATATACTTAGGGTGCAATCCTAACCTGGAGTTAAGCTGACACAAGGGACACCATAAAGTATATTTGGACCACTCTTGGAGTCAGAGATGTCAGCACAGAGACATGTGCCACCCTCCCTGACTCTGAGAGTGGTCCAAACGCACTTTATGGTGGCCTTGTGTCAGCCAAACCTGGCTGTCCTAACTGTGCCGGCCTATCTCTAGGTTAGGTTTGAGCCCTTAATATACTGTACCATACCACCTTGTCTGATCCTAAACAGGGGTGAAGTCCAGGGGGAGTGGATTTGGAATTGGGATTTCTCCTACAACAAGGTGCAAAAGTGCTGCCTTTTAAAGTTATTCCCCCCCCCCAAAAAAAGGACCTTAGGCTGAGAAGCATTAGGCTCAGCAAGGGGCAAACAGAAATTTACCTAGGGCAGTGATGGCGAACCTATGACATGAGTATCAAAGGTGACACACTGCAACGTTTGGGGTGACACACGCATTCACCAATGTCTGACAAAAACTGAGTTTGCTGTACTCATTTTTCAATTTTATAATTATTTGATGTTTCTTTATATAATACATAACACTGCACATAGCACTACACATGCCTCTTCAGTTTGGGATGATAGAGTTGGGTGTCATCAGCATATTGGTGACACCCCACTCCAACCCCCCAGATGATCTTCCCCAGTGGTTTCATGTATAAATTGACGAGCATGGGGGATAGAATAGAACCCTGAGGCATTCCATATGGTAGGAGGAGGACAGGAATTGTTTTCCCACCCTCCAAAGGGCCTGATGAGGAGAATTGGGTCTAGCTCAGTGATGTCATGCAGGGGGTACGCGAGTACCGATTTCTAGTATTACAGCTGGCCCCGCCCATTCACCCGCCCACTCGTCGACTCCGCCCTCTGCAACGTTTGAATTTCCTGCATGTTTGAGTTGCCTGCATGTTCTCAGAGCCAGGCAGGTAGGCAGGCAGCGAGCAGAGCCTTTCCTTTCCTTGCCACTGAAAAATGAGTTGCTCTGGGGTTTTAGCATGATGCCAGGCCTCCTTCACATGTTCTGGGGGTGCTGTGGAATACTGTTGCAACTGTTGGGTCAGTTTAAAATCATCTGAGGCCTCAAAAAGGGCTTTTTTTAATGTCACTTCCTTCCACGACCTCACTTCCGGCTTATGACGTCACTTCCGGTGGGCGGGTCCCGACACGTGCCAATCAAAAGTGAGTACCTGTTCTTAAATCATTTAGATGACATCACTGGTCTAGCTTCATTCTTGCACATTCTCTGTGTTCCCGTTAAACGTTAAATGTTTTTGTTTTACTTATTATGGTTACATTATACTTTGTTGTTCTCTGGAAGCTGCCTTGGGCATTTGCTTCGGCATGGGAAAGGCGGGGTATAAATTCTCCAGATAAACAAACAAACAAATAAATGATACATTAAAGAGCCAATCCTATCAAAATTGTTTAAAATTCCATGTTTCATATATTTGTGGAAAACAGCTGCAACCCTCTCCAAGAGTTTGAGATAAAATGAGCTAGATCTTTAAATGAAGTGAAATAAAGAGGGAGTGGCAGGGGAAGAAAGCAATCTGATGAAGCAATGTAACGTTTCTTGTTGTTCTTGTTGTACAATGTTAGTGGGGCATGGCTGGGTAGCACCGCTACACAACTGGTTATAAATTCAAATCAGGCAGCCAGAAACTTAGGGAGTTTAAACAAAGGGAACGAAAGGATGCTAAGAGACATCAATTAATCTTCCTTTTTTTCAAAATAGGCAAGTCCTTCTGTGGCAAGAGATAGGGAAGAGAATGTTGATACCAAGCCTACAGAAATCATACTTGAGCACACATTTGTTTCTATAAACTGCAGGAGTGTGTTTTGGGATTACAGTCGTGGAGTTGAGATAATGGTACCCACCATAGTGCATTAACTAAAAAAAAGTTTACAACTCCGTGAATTAAACAACAATGGAATCCAATCCACTCAGGGCTTTCTTTTCCTGCTGAAGTTGAATTAATGTACTCTTAATATCCCCCATAATATTCATCATGTTGTTTTAATCCACATTCCTCCATTACCCCCAACAACAGACAATTTGCTTGACAGACAATATAATAATACAGCAGAGAACTCCAATTTCACGACAAAGCAATGCCAGCCAAAATAAACCCAGCAACAGCAAAACCAGAGAGCACATTTTCGGCACTGAGTGTGATCTCACAATTATCTGAGCAGCCGTACAATTTGATCCAGCTTGTCTGCTGTGGAATTAGCAGCTGGCCCACTCCTGGTGGCCTTATTCTCTTGTCTTGCACTGTGATGATAAAACTTGATTCTCAACGCAAACTTGATCATTTGAGTAATTAGAGGCTCACATCAAGCTGAAAAGGGATCAGCACTTCACCAATTCATTTTTCCCTTCGCTTGAGTAATAGGTTTACCATAGCAACTCGGTTACAGAGGGGAAAAAACTGAACAGGAGAAAAATCCAAAATTCTCTTTTACAAAAATACAAAATCCAAAAATACAAGGCACACAGAAACAAACAGTTCAGAATGATGATAGTTTCCACTTTTAGCAAGCAAAACAGTACAGATTAGATGTGTGCACACACGTCAATTTAATTGAAAATCAATTCAGCATTTACAAGGTTTTTTTTTTTTTTAAAAAAAAGAATGTTCTTTGTTTCAAGAGTTCACCTCTCTGCCATCTAACCAGGCAGATGGCATCTGCAATCCTAACCTGGAGTTAGGCCAGCAAAGTTTGGCTGGCACAAGGGCCACCGTAAAGCACATTTGGACCACTTGGAGTCAGGGACAATGGTGCTCGTCTGTGTGCTGGCCTCTCTAACTCCAAGATTGGTCCAAACATACTTTACAGTGTCCCTTGTGCTGGCCAAACCTTGCTGGTCTAACTGCGCTGGCCTAACTCCAGGTTAGGATTGTGTCCTTAATTTTTAAAAATTATTTATTTACTTTCAGATGTGTATGCTCACAGCACACAGATGTGCGACATCCTCCCTGACTCCAAGAGTGGTCCAAATGCACTTTATAGTGATCCTTGTGCCGGCCAAACTTTGCTGGCCTAACTGTGCCAGGTTAGGATTGCACCCTCAAACAAAACAGGAAAAACGCACTCCATGTGAATATATCCTCAACATTAATCTGGCAGAAACATTTTAGACCAGTTGCAACTTTCAATCACTTTTCAAGAACAGGCCCACGTACTATAGAGAACACTGCAGTAGTCTAGACAGAAAGTGACTAAGGCAGATGTGGCAAATCTATGACACATGTCCATGACATTTTGGGTGACACACCAGAGTTCACCAACACCTGACAACAACTGAATTTGTTTTTCTTTTATTTCATTTTTGTAATGATTTCCTTTATATAATACATAGCCCCACACATGATTAGGCTGTATTTTTAAAAAAATAAATGTATAAAGAATTGTTTCTCTTGTTGAAGACCACCATAATAGTTCATAATGCTTAGCTACACAGGCATGCCCTGGTATCAAAAGGTGCAGAAGAGAGTGACAAAAATGGTTACAGGGCTGGGGCACCTCCCTTATGAAGAAAGACTACAACGTTTGGGGCTCTTCAGTCTGAAAAAAAGGTGCCCGAGGGGAAATGATTGAGACATACAAAATTATGCACGGAAGGGATAGAGTCGATAGAGGGATGTTCTTTTCCCTCTCTCAAAACAGCAGAACCAGGGGGCATCCGCTAAAACTGAAGGTTGGGAGAGTTAAAACAAATAAAAGGAAATACTTTTTTACCCAGCGGGTAGTTAATCTGTGGAACTCTTTGCCACAGGAGGTGGTGATGGCATCTGACCTAGATGCCTTTAAAAGGGGACTGGATGGATTTCTGGAGGAAAAGTCCATTGTGGGCTATAGGCCATGATGGGTTGGGCAACCTCCTTACATTAATAGTAGGCTACTTCAGAATGCCAAGTGCAAGGGAGTGGCAACAGGATGCAAGCATCTTGTTGTCTACTGAACTCCCTTAGGCACCTGGTGGGCCACTGTGAGATACAGGAAGCTGGACTAGATGGGCCTTTGGCCTGATCCAGTGGGGCTCTTCTTATGTTCTTATTCACTGATTCACGTATCATCCGGATACCATGGATAATGGGGTGCTTATTAAAAAGATAGGGGAACATTAAACGATTTTTTTTAACCTTGTTGCTGCAAAACTGCTAAGGTGCCCCCAGTATCCACTCTTTCAGGCAGTGTTAGGAAAAAAGACTCATGACTAGAATTTTCACTCGAGTGTTGACGTTTTTGCCTAACTCTCGTCTGAACTGAGTGATGCCTGTCATTCACTCCGTCTTGCTAATTTGGCCACTGACTCACAATGAGTCAGCAGTTCCGGCAATTCAAATCAGTGGGTGTGCTTCATTACTTTGTTGCGGCTTCCTTGTCAGAAGAAACTCTTTCAGAGATCCAAGGGGTGCCACAAAGTCACCACAACCAACGGTAGTTTCATTTCTTCACAGGTTCCTTCCAGCCAGAAGAACAGGTGGAGGGTGGTGGTGCAGGGGAGGCGGAAAGCTAAGACAGTTGAAAATGTATCTGTTTTGGTTCTGAATAGCTGGCTGCAGCAAGCATAAGGTGTGTGGAGGAGGAACACGAGACCTGGGCAGAGAAAGGCAGGGTCCAGTCAGCTGAAGGGGGAGGAAGGAGGCAGATGAGTTACCTTGTCCATCTCCAAAGGTTCAGACCCTTGACTGGATGAAAGAGCAGTCTGAGTTCTGGTTCTGGGAGAGGGATGGGAGAAGAGAGGACTCTTGGCCATAGAAGAACACTGCTTAGCTACAGGGGGAGGGGAAGGAGGAGGCAGGGGAAAGGTGGGAGAGAGGCGGGTTCTAGAGCCATTGAAAAAGTGAAGCACAGAGCCCTTTGCCTCATTCTACTGCCATTTTTCCCACGGGCGCATTGAGCGGTGTGTTGCTTCTGTGCATTCCCACTCAGGCGTGGCCTGGGTGAATGCGCAATCCTTTGGCTCCTATTCTGCAGGTGTGCTAGAGCATTGTCAGACTTGCACACTCACCTGTCACCTCAATGAGCTGCTGCCGCCTCCCCCCTCTATCCCTTCCCCCTCTCTGTGACTGTGTGTTTGACAGGGGAATAATAGGCTTGTGCCCCACCTCACAGAAAGAGTGTGTACGTCTGTATTTGCTGCATAGCTCTCTCTCTCTCTCTCTCTCTCTCTCTCTCTCTCTCTCTCTCTCTC
>JAJKFI010000194.1:391094-404602 GCA_029204185.1 Lerista edwardsae | reverse complement strand
CTCTCTCTCTCTCTCTCTCTCTCTCTCTCTCTCTCTCTCTCTCTCTCAATGAATGAATGAATGAATGAATGAATGAATGAATGATGTGCTGCGGCTGGGACATTTTTCTCCCTTCCATTCTTCTGAGTTCAGTTGTGATGTGAACGGTGTGGGGAGGGGAGGTTTTGTCAGCAGCACATCACTGATCTTCCGGAACATTAACATTAACGACAACTCCAACTGCACCCCACCTTACCTTCCATTTCAACCGTTTGTGGTTGTGCGCCTAACCTGCTCCGCAGCTTCCACAAAATGAGTCTTAGCTCGTGTGAAAATGACTTGAGAAACTCAAGGATGGAGTTGCCATGGGTGTGCGTTAGGACGAGCGCACGAGTCAATTCACAAGGGGGCAAAGACTCCTGAATTGATCAGACTCAAACTTCGAGACTCACAGCGAAATCCTGCCCTAGCTGTAGCATAGATGCAACACAGTTGTGTTGACGCTACATCATTAGCGCCTAGATCAGCACTGCAGGCAGCTCCAGCATCGATGTGCCCCCACTGCGTTATCCCTGCGTCAGCCGGCCAGCACAGGGGCAAAACAGGGCAGGTGGAGGTGGGCAGGGGGATGGCATTTCTGGGTGGGTTGTAGGCAGGCTGGCAGGCATGCTGGCCAGGAGGGGGGTGGGCTCAGGATGCGGCCATAAGGCCAAATCCTAGACCCAATTCGGGCCAGGCAGTCTCCTCGGATCTGCATCTGCGATTTAGCAGGTACAGATCCAGGGAGCGCATTGGGGAGGTTGGCACCTCCCAGCTTCTCCTATACTGTGCTGGATATGGCCTGTCGGCCTCGGCATTCCAGCGCAGTATAGGATTGCGCTCTCATTCATAACACTGGTTTCAGGTATCCGGGGGTGGGGGGTCCAGAAAGGAACCCCAGCGGATACCGGGGCATGCCTGTATTTTGATCTGAGGGCTTTTTGCCAAGAATTTCCTCTCTGGTTCAGAATATAATTCAATGTGTGTTCTACTATCCTGGTCCTGCTTATATCTGAAGGACATATCATGAGAAGGCCAAACATTGCTAGTTTTCAGAGTCAGTTCCTTCTTTGGACCGTTTGTAGCTGAGAAGGATGTGAGTTTGAAAGGAAGCTATCAACAGAAACTAGAAAATCCATATTCTGCCCATTTCTTTTAAACTACAGCAATAGTTGCTGTTGCAACAGCCTCTCAGTGTCTCTAACACAATATTAACGTTGCAAGTCAGAGACTCTGTGTCCACCACGGACAACATGCCAAAGTTTCTTTTATCAAAGGATATAATGCACAGGCCTTTCCATCACAGCACACTTGCGTTTCTGAAATATTCAAAATCTAGACTCACCATCATGAATCCCAGACTATTTGTTTAGCTATGGAAATCCCTTTGTGATAAAAAGCAGTATATAAATAATACTTCCAAAGTTTACTTCCGTGGGGGGGAAAATCTCACTCCTTAGATAGGCAAAGTTGCTATTTGTGCACAAACACAGATGCTCCACTTAGGACTAGGTGAAATTCCTAAAGGACCATGACATTTGACAGCATTAAGTATGTGCATCACATGTTATTCTTCCATCCACTATTGTTCAATAATTACACAGACACACACACACACACACACATGTGTGAACCCCGTGAATCTAACTTTTGAATGCCAAGATCATTACAAACATCTATTGGAACCAATTTCCAGATGCCTGCAGAGTATAATGGAAATGGCTTTTGGTATATGGCTAGTTTTGCTATAAGTATAGTGTGCTAGACCTACTGTATATAATTGATGGGAGTTTATGCCTCTTCTGACTGCCCACAGAATGTCAAAGTAAAAGTGAACAATCAAAAGTGTTCCTGCAGGAGCTCCATAATTTCCTTCACATTTCTGTAGAGCCCAATTTTTTTTCTGTGCTGTTTGCATTCTGAAATCATACCCTCTCATCTGAGACAAGGAAGGGGAAATTTGGCTTTACATAAAGCATTGGGGGGTCAAACTACAACAGATGATAAGTCTATACACTTCATATCCAAGCCTGTTACCACAGTAACAGAGTGCTTTGCAATTTTGAATGTGTCCTTACATCACTTCAATTTTACAGAGTAGGAACTAAAACAAAGGCAACCCACTGTCCCAGGGAATACCATGTTCATGACTAGGTTCTTAATGCGTTTTGTGGGCCCATATTACATCCTCATCCTCAAGGGCTTGATGACAAAGTGAAATAAATCACAATACAAAGTAAACATGTCTGTGACCATGTGTAGGTAGGCCATTTTGTAGATCAAAACAATATCGTGTTTGGCCTGTGAAAGCATCAATACCTATCATTTCAAGGCCTGTCAACTACTGAAGGAGTGTTTGGTTGACTAACCATCTGCATTTAGCCAAATAAGCAATCAATGCGTTGATGTAGTTTAAATCTATTTGTATATTGTCCAGAAAATAGATATGCCATTTGGAGATGCTGCAGGAGCAGATGTTGATTAAAATTGTGAGGCAGTTAGCACTCAATTTTCAGACAAAAAGGCCACTACTGAAAACTTTGTGTTTCACTTTCTTTTACAGTAGTGCCAAAACAACCTCTCTCTCTCTCTCTCTCTCTCTCTCTCTCTCTCTCTCTCACACACACACACACACACACACACACACGCACATGCACATGCACATGCACACACACACACTCTTGTGGTTCTGAAGTTAGACTTAGACCTGCAAGATCCAGGTTCAAATCCCAACTCAACCACAAAGCTTCCTGGGTGAACTTGGGCCAGTCACAATCTCTCAGCCTAATCTACTTGACAAAGTTGTTGTGAGGACAAAAGAAGAGAAGAAACAATGTACACCACCCTGAGCTCCTGAGAGGAAGGGTGTTATAAAAATATTTAAAAAAAAATCTTGACAGCTAGAGGTCTACCAATTAAATCAGTTCAAGCTTGCAGGCCTGATAACGGTGCAGCTTAGTACAGGGGTTGCCAACTCACAGCATGCCACATGCCACTTTTTATATACAGAATCCTGAATGTGCCATTCCCAACTTTTCGGATGGACATGCTTGGATTGTTTCACCGGCCCATGTGATTTGCTGAGCCTTTGCTTGGCTATCTTCACCTCAGCCCGGCCTTGTCATTTCCTTTCTGGGTTTTGTGCAAGGAGAAATACCATGGAGCTGTGTGTCAACCAGCATGGCCGTGACAGGCAACTTTGTGTATGCCACTTAGGAAGTGTCTGTGAGCCAGTAGTGGCACATGTGTCACAGGTTGGCCACTCCTAGCTTAGTATAGTAGCACAGACACTGAGCTTGAATCTCAATGGTTGTGAACTCAGTAGGGCTGCAATCCTAAGCACACTCCTCTGGGAACAAATCCCAGTAGACTCAGTAACTGGGACTTCCTTCTGAGAAGACCTGCCAAAGATTGCACTGTAGGTGACCTGAGGTACTCCACCAGCCTCCCAGTCGCCTTGCTGTCACAGTGCAGACTAGTGCAGTGACCTCTTATGACAGTGGCAGCTACGTTCATTATGTAGAAAGCATGTGAAGGCTGTGTGGTGTGAATAAAAACACATCTGCACTAAACTCACACATGAATCTCCCATTTAATGTGCTTACTTACTTACTTACTTACTTACTTACTTACTTACTTACTTACATCTCACCTTTCCACCCCACTTAGGGGCCCTCAAGGAGGCTCCCAAAATAAAACATCAATATAATAATGAATAAAATAATACTAAGACATTATAAAAACAAGTAACTTATAAAAAACAGTAAAAATCACTGAATTGAATCACTGAACAGTAAAAAAGCTGAATTGTATCATGATAAAAATTATATTTCATAAAATGAGCCAGCCCCCTTGTGCCAGCAGTTAAAAGCTTCCCTAAATTAAAAAAAAAATCTTGAGGCCCTGCCAAAGACTCCAAAGAGGGAGTTGTTCTCAATTCCAGAGGGAGGGAGTTCCACAAACAAGGTGCCGCAACCAAGAAGGCTCTATTTCTTGATGATGGCATAGTTAGAAGGGCCCCTTCTGATGACCTAAGAGGATGGGAAGGATTATACGGAAGGAGGTGGCAATTGCCTGGCATCATTTACGCGAGGCTTTTCATGATACAGCACACATGTATGTTCTGGTCTTCCAGGCCCCATGCAGGTAAGTCAGCTAGTCCCAAGTCCAGCTTGAGCCTCTCTCAGTCAAGTGTTTGCCACCCCACCCCGCATCACCTCTCAGGCAGCACAGGTTGTCTGGAACTAGTATGATATAAACCTTTATCTTAACTGCCAATGCCCTTGTTCAAAAGGGGGTTCTAATCAGAAGAGCAATCAGCGGAAGAACCTTTTCCTATAGCAAACTCTGCCACCCAGCTAGTTTGCTGCTATCAATAAATTCACAGGAGCAGAAGCAGTTACGGTTTCAAAAGACAAGACAAGTCACAATCATATGCATCTTTTGAGGGATCACGGGTTTCTACATCTTAAGGAACAGAGAAACCCAAATGCTGTTCTCTTTGGGTGGAAGTCTCTTTGGGTCTTCAGCAATGGCTGCCTGTCATTCAGGGGCGGAATGCCCTGTGCCTGGGTGCTGTTTCTTTGATGGTCAGAAAGAGAGACGGACATGTGGGAAATAAAAAATAGCGATCTTAAGGCCTGATTAGATTGGGACATTCTCCTTCTACAGGTACCATAGAGGGCATGGTATAGAGTGTCCGGCATCGGAACAATACACTGTCCTCCTGAATGGCATTGCACCTATAATCCAACAAGCCCAAAAGGATAAAAAAAAATTGTGTATATTTGGCAACTGGAATAAATCTGGATAATAAAAAATCAATGCAGAAGCAAATCTAACTCAGACCCGTCTTGTAGATTTTTAATAGGGTATTTTAATCCCTCTTTAAGGGGACCCAATCTAGTCAGGCCCTAAGGGCACAATCCCAACCAACTTGCCAGCACTGGGGTAAGAGATCAAACCGTCCCTTACCTTGAGGAGGCCTCTGTGACTACTGCTCCACTGCAGGACATGCCCCATTGGTAGAATTATGTCAGTGATGGAAAATTGGTTAGGATTGCACACTTAAGTGCATACAGCTTTCTGCTAAGAAGAATGGGTTGCCAACAGGGAGAAGCAGCTGGTAGAAGGAAACTCCCACATGCAAAGAAATATATACTGAAGTGAGTGAAGAAACAAAAGGTAAATAAATAATGACACAATAAAATTCAGCTGGAAGAGAGGATGGCTTATAATTTTTCAGGTTTTTTGAACCCCAAAGCTAGTCCCACTCAAAAAAATTACCGTCCGGTTAATCACTGCTTGAATGAAGAAAGCCTTTCAAACACCTCCAAAGAATAATGAATGAATCCCCTGGTAATTTGCATCCAGATATATCCTATATAATCTGGATAAAAAAATTAAATGTCTTTAATTTTGTACAGAGTTACCATATGGTAGAACACTGCTTTGCACAGAGGCACATGATACCAATTTCACTTCCCAGCATCTCCAGTTCAAGGTTCCTTCTTGTTTTTTTCCCCCACAACTGAGGCCAAGGGGGTAGAAGATCAAAGTACGAAAGTCCACCAGTGATTGAACACAATTGAAGTAAAATATGGGGCGTGGTGGCACAGTGGGTTAAACTGCTGCTGCTGGGCTTTCTGACCAGAAGATTGGGAGTTCAAGACTGCACGATGGAGTGAGCTCCCATCCCTTGTCCCAGCTCCTGCCAACCTAGCAGTTCAAAAGCACCTAAAAATGCAAGTAGATAAATAGGGACCACTTCAGTGGGAAGGTAACGGTGTTCCGTGCAGTACAGCGTATAGTCATGCCGGCTACATGACCACGGAAGCTTGTCCTCAGACAAACTCTGGCTCTACAGGCTTAGAAACAGAGATGAGCACCACCCCCTATAGTCGGTCACAACTAGACCATTCGGTTGTGGGGAAACCTTTACCTTTTATGTTTGTAAGGGTCCAATCCTAACCAACTTTCCAGCACTGAGATAATGCAGCTCCGAAGTAAGGGAACAAATATTCCCTCATTTTGAGGAAGGCTCCGTGACTACTACTCCACTGCAGCATGCAGCACATGCCCCATTAGCACAGCTATGTCAGTGCTGGAAAGTTGGTTAGGATTGCGCCCTAGGTCACCTAAATGGTGTAAAGGTGGGATCAGTGGTGTAGCGAGGTCATTTGACACCCTGGGCCCATAAATTTTTGACACCCCCAACGACAAAACTATTTATTTATTTATTTCACATTTTATACACCCTTCCTCCAAGTTGCGCAGGGTGGTGTGCACGGTTCCTCCCATTCTTTTGTCCTCACAACAGTCTTATGAGGTAGGTAAGGCTGAGAGATAGTAATAGTCATGACATGAAACGAATAATAATAGCGGCCAAAAAATAATAATAGTGACAAAAAAATAAATGCCTTGAATATTTTCCCACAAGCAATGGATAATCACCAGTGCCCTCTCTTGCTGTTGCGCCTCTGGACATTGTATTCAGTGACATACTGCTCCTGCATCTGGAGGTTCAATGTACCCATTATACATAATGTTATATAAGACAGTTTTGTTTTTCATTTTTGGTCATAACATTTGACAGAACGAAGATATTACACTTCGGGGGTTTTCATTGAATTCCTCTTGAAATTCTACATTGAGTGGTATAGAACATGATGGTATAATTCCTAAAAACTGTGATTTTAATAATCTGTGATTGTTACATAAGAAATTATATTTTTGGTTTTTAGTTTTTTGGCCATAACCTTTGACAGAATAAAGATGTTGTTGTTGTTTAGTCGCTAAGTCGTGTCCGACTCTTTGCGACCCCATGGACCACAGCATGCCAGGCCTCCCTGTCCTCCACTAGCTTCCTGAGTTCACCCAATTTCATGTTTATCGCTTCGGTGACACTATCTAACCATTTCATCCTCTGCCTCCCCCTTCTCCTTTTGCCTTCAATCTTTCCCAGCATGAGGGTCTTTTCTAAAGAGTCCTTCCTTCTCAACAGGTGGCCAAAGTATTTGAGCTTCAGCTTCAGGATTTGTCCTTCCAGGGAGCAATCAGGCTTGACTTCCTGGAGGATTGACCGAGTGGATCTCCTGACTGGGATATTACACCCCATTTTTTCCATTGAATCCCTCATTAAATTCCACATTGAACAGTATACAGAGTGATAGTATTATTCCTAAAAATTGTGATTTTCAAAATTTGGGTTCTTCAGGTTGACATCCCCCTGAGGGTTGAACCTGGGGTGCCCCTCCCCCCACCGTCTCATAGGTAGTTAGGCTACTGGGTGGGAGAGAAACGTATTAAATAGAGTTTTTTTCATATGTAGATGTGTTATTTTCCAGTGAGTAAGACAGGTTTACAGCCTATGCCTTACTGAACACAATTGTATTACTTCTGAGTAAAACAACAGTATTTTAAAGCACCTCTACAATGGCGTTCCTAGAGGGGGGCAAAATGCTTTGCAGGAGCCTGAGCTCCTGTGTAACGCGGCTCCTCTCCCTCGCTTTCAGAGCCATTTGCAATTTGGAGAGTTGGCTCCAAGGCTTTGCTCTCCTAGCCACAAATGGCTCTGAAGAAGGGGGAGGGGCTGCTTTACACAGGAGCTCATGCTCCAGGAAAACATAGCACTTTGTCCCCCCTCTAGGACTGCCACTGCACCTCTATTCATACATTTCCCACTTATGATATTGCCAATATGTGTCAGAACAATTTGCATACTTCCTACTCACACACTTATCTGGGCTTACATCCTAGAGAAGCTAGCTGTAGTTAGCACTATGTTTGTTCTTTAATAGGGCCCCACTGAGAAGTGGCTTCAAGAGACCAATCTGTGAGCAACGGAGAAATGGTTTGTCTTGCCCCCCCATCTCCTAGCTCATATTGCATGTGGCTGTGGAGACCTAGCTTACAATCTTATCCTTATGCCGTTTCACTCGGCAGGAGTAAAGTTTGCTTCCATGGAGACAGTCCCCAAATCATTTATGAGCATTTATTCTGATGTACTCCTACTGTGTGAGAGTGGGAGTTCAGCTTGTACAAGTCACCGGGGAAAAAACTCCAGAAGCCAACAAACAAACAAAAAATAGCCTACTATACAGACTACAAGAGAAGTCAAAGTATACTTAGAAGCTACATGGAAATGACATGCTACCCTCGAAAAGACTATTTTGATCAGAAAGGAAAACTTGAACAGTTTTGTTGTTCAGTTTTCCAGAAAATGCAACCCCGCCAATCCTCTACACTAGGGGTTACATAAGAACATAAGAAGAGCCTTGCTGGATCAGGCCAAAGGCCCATCTAGTCCAGCTTCCTGTATCTCACAGCGGCCCACCAGGTGCCCCAGGGAGGCATGTAACAACAAGATGCTTACATCCTGTTGCCACTCCCTTGCACCCGGTACCAGTAGCCCACCACCTTTGTAAGGAGGTTGCACAATCCATCATTGCCTATAGCCCATGATGGACCTTTCCTCCAGAAATCTGTCCAATCCCCTCTTAAAGGCATCAAGACCAGATGCCATCACCACCTCCTGTGGCAAGGAGTTCCACAGATTAACTACCCGCTGGGTAAAAAAGTACTTCCTTTTATCTGTTTTAACTCTCCCAACCCTCAGCTTTAGTGGATGCCCCCTGGTTCTGGTGTTTTGAGAGAGGGAAAAGAACATCCCTCTATCGACTTTATCCCTTCCATGCATAATTTTGTATGTCTCAATCATGTCCCCCCTCAGGCGCCTTTTTTCTAGACTGAAGAGCCCCAAACGCTGCAGTCTTTCTTCATAAGGGAGGTGCCCCAGCCCCGTAATCATTTTTGTCGCTCTCTTCTGCACCTTTTCCAACTCCACTATGTCCTTTTTGAGATGCGGCGACCAGAACTGGACACAATATTCCAGGTGTGGCCTTACCATCGATTTGTACAATGGCATGATAATATTGGCTGTTTTATTCTCAACCCCTTTTTTAATGACCCCAAGCATGGAATTGGCCTTCTTAATTGCTGACGCACACTGGGTCGATACCTTCATTGAATTGTCCACCAGCACCCCAAGATCTCTCTCCTGAGCTGTCACAGACAGCTCAGAACCCATTAGCCTATAGGTAAAGTTTTGGTTTTTTGCCCCAACGTGCATCACTTTACACTTGTCTATGTTGAAACGCATCTGCCATTTGGCTGCCCATTCCCCCAACTGGGAGAGATCCCTCTGGAGCTCTTCACAGTCGTCTCTGGTTTTTACCACCCGGAAAAGTTTTGTGTCATCCGCAAACTTGACCACCTCACTGCTTATCCCTGTCTCCAGGTCATTTATGAATAAGTTGAAAAGCATGGGCCCCAAGACAGATCCCTGGGGCACTCCGCTTTTCACCTCTCTCCATTCTGAAAATTGCCCATTGACCCCCACTCTCTGTTTCCTGGCCCTCAACCAATTCTGGATCCATAAGAGGACCTGCCCTCTTAGTCCCTGACTGTGAAGTTTCTTCAGCAGTCTTTGGTGGGGGACCGTGTCAAATGCCTTCTGAAAATCCAGGTATATGATATCCACAGGTTCACCCACATCCACGTGCCTATTGACCTTTTCAAAGAATTCCAAAAGGTTTGTGAGGCAAGACTTACCCTTACAGAAGCCATGCTGACTTTCTTTTAGCAGTACTTGTTCCTCTACATGTTTTAGGATTTTATCTTTGATGAGGCTTTCCACCATCTTACCCGGAACAGACGTTAGGCTGAGCGGCCTGTAGTTTCCAGGGTCCCCCCTTCTCCCTTTTTTAAAGATTGGCGTGACATTGGCTATCCTCCAATCCTCTGGTACCGTGGCCGTTTGAAGGGACAAGTTGCATACTCTAGTTAAGAGGTCAGCAACTTCGTTCTTTAGTTCCTTAATTACTCTTGGGTGTATACCATCTGGGCCTGGTGACTTATTTATATGTAGTTTATCAATTTGATCTAAAACATCTTCTTTATTAACCAGTATCTGATTTAATTCCTTCGTTAGGAAGGGCTGTTCAGGCTGTGGTATCTGCCCAAGTTCTTCTGCTGTGAAGACGGATGCAAAGAATTCATTTAATTTCTCTGCAATCTCCAAGTCCCCTTTTATCTCCTCTTTCCCTCCCTCACCATCCAGCGGGCCAACCGCCTCTCTGGCAGGTTTCCTGCTTCTAACATATTTGAAGAAGCTTTTAGTATTCCCTTTTATGTTGCTAGCCATGCGTTCCTCAAACGCTTTCTTGGCCTCCCGTATCACCTTCTTACTTGTCTTTTGCCAGAGTTTATGTTCTTTTTTATTCTCCTCACTGGGGCAAGACTTCCATTTACGGAAAGAAGCTTCTTTGCTCTTTACAGCTTCTCTAACTTTGTTTGTCAGCCATGCAGGCACCCTCCTGGACCTTGTCGAACTCTTCTTTCTTTGCGGTATACACTTCCGCTGGGCCTCTACTACTGTTTTTTTAAACAGCCTCCACGCAGCCTGGAGGGATTGGACTCTTTTTACCTTCCCTTTCAATTTCTGTCTAACTAGCCTCCTCATCTGAGGGAAGTCTGCCCTTCAAAAGTCAAGGGTTCTTGTGTCAGATTTGCTCTGCACTCTTTCCTGGACATGCATGGCAAAACCAATCGCAGCATGGTCACTGTTCCCCAATGGCTCAGTAACACTTACATCCCTAACTAGGTCCCGAGTACCACACAATATTAAATCCAGAGTCACCTGTCCTCTGGTCGGCTCCATGACTAGCTGCTCTAAGGCACAGTCATTCAACACATCAAGGAATCCGGTCTCTCTTTCTTGACCAGAGCAGCAGTTGACCCAGTCAATATGAGGATAATTGAAGTCCCCCATGATTACAATCCTGCCTCTCTTGGTCACTGCCCTGATTTGTTTCCTCATTTCAAGGTCACCTTCAAGTTTTTGATCGGGAGGACGATAGCACACCCCCACTATTACATTGCTCTTACGGCCTGATAGTTTAACCCATAGTGACTCCATGGTGGAGTCCAGCCCACCTTCAGTTTCTACTCTGCTGGATTCTATCCCTTCTTTGATATAGATGGCCACCCCTCCGCCAACACGCCCTTCCCTGTCCCTCCTATAGAGTTTATAGCCTGGGATTACAGTATCCCACTGGTTCTCTGCATTCCACCAGGTTTCCGTTATGCCTACTATATCAATCTTTTCCCTAGCCACCAAACATTCCAATTCCCCCATCTTTGCTCGGAGACTTCAAGCATTCGCATAATAACACCTATATACGGGGTTCTCTAAAGAGGGACTGTTTTTTGATCCCTTTTCCCCTCCTCTCCTTTTACTGGACAAACTGTCACTTACACTCAGCTTAGAAGTTCTATTTCCTACTCCTCCATTACTCTTTGGTACTCCTCCATCCTCCTCTTCCCGTAGGGATAAGGAGTTCCGAACCGGACGCCACTCGGCTCCTGTCGGCTTTCCCCCAGGGATCAGTTTAAAAGCTGCTCTGCCACCTTTTTAATATTAAGCGCCAGCAGCCTGGTTCCATTTTGGTTCAAGTGAAGCCCGTCCCTCTTGTACAGGCCTGGCTTGTCCCAGAATGTGCCCCAGTGCCTAACGAATCTAAACCCTTCGTCCCGACACCACCGTCTCATCCACGCATTGAGACCCCTGATCTCCGCCTGCCTAGCTGGCCCTGCACGTGGAACGGGTAGCACTTCTGAGAACGCTACCTTGGGGGTCCTGGCCTTCAGCGTCCTGCCTAGCAACCTAAATTTGGCTTCCAGGACCTCCCGGCTACATTTCCCCACATCGTTGGTGCCAACATGCACCACGACCGCTACCTCCTCCCCAGCACTCCTAACCAGCCTATCTAGACGAGACGTGATGTCCGCAACCTTCGCACCAGGCAGGCAAGTCACCGTGCGGTCCACACATCCGTCGCAGACCCCCCTCTCTATATTCCTAACTATAGAATCGCCCACAACAAGGAGACCGCAACCCCCCTCCCGCCGAGGAGCATCCTTAGTGCGACTGGATGCGGACTCGTCACTAGAAGAAGGGGCCCCCACTGGGGGATTGATTCCCTCTGTTCCAAGCTGACATCCTCCAGCCCTGAGACTCCTTTCCCCAGCAGCTGAGGAGCTGCCCTTCTGAGGGTGGGACGAATCCTGCAAGTCCCCGGATGTCTCACCATGGACCCTCACTCCCTGCCTCTGCTTCTCCAGGTCCGCAACCAAGGCCTCTAGGGAGCAGACGCGTTCCCTGAGTGCCTGGAGCTCCTTGCACCGAGGACACACCCACAACTTATGCCCCAGAGGCATATAGTCATACATGTGGCACTCTGTGCAAAACACTGGATAGCCCCCGCCCTACTGC
Organism: Lerista edwardsae; assembly: GCA_029204185.1. NCBI lineage: Eukaryota > Metazoa > Chordata > Lepidosauria > Squamata > Scincidae > Lerista > Lerista edwardsae. The sequence continues at coordinate 392,250 of JAJKFI010000194.1, read as the reverse complement.
TGGCTGTCTGCCTCCATCTCTGTGTTTATTTAGGGATGAGCTGCCCTGCTTCTCAGAGAGAGGGCAGAGTCTGGGGCCCTGGCTTCCTCGCCCTGCTGCTTCACTCGCACAGATGCGTAACTCGCTTGTTACCTGGCACTTGGTCTCGGACGAGGCACTTCGTCGCAGGACAGCACTCGCCGCTCGTGTCCCCACTCGCTGGAGCGTCTGCTATATACAGGAAGTTCTTCCTTCCTCCCTTCCTGTGCTAGATAGCTCCTCCCCCTTGGCAATAAGGGGCTTGTGAGGTACTGGTAGCCAAGGGCAGCCCCCTTGCTCTGGATATTTTTTCCCCCTACATTTAAATATGGGCGGGGTGGAGAGACACCAGGACCACGAGAACTGTATTTATTAATGATCTGCTGCTGTGTGGAGTTGCTTCTTAGAAGGATCTCTTGCCCAGCTGCCTTGCTCTGGCAATTTATTTTCTACAGTTAAATATGGGGGAGGGGATTCACCAGTTAATCATTTTGTTAAGTACCTCATGTGTATCTGATGGTTGCCTACCCCCTGCTCTAGACATGACGCATGAAAGTAAGCATGCCACATTCTAAAAGAACAAAAAGGCCTGTACCATGTTTGACCTGTCAAGCCAAATGCCATGAGCAATGGCTCACTGGAAGGCTCCCGCAGTGCCACTATTCTGGGACTCCTGAAGAAAAAGAAAGGGGGTTGGAAGCACTTGACAAATCACAATAAGTGGCTCTTGGGCTGCATTTAGCTTGGTCATAAGTAGAGGTGTTTGAAAATTAAATGGTGTTTATTTTACTCAGGAGTAAGTCCATTGTGTTCATTAAGGCTTAGGGCCCAATCCTAACCAACTTTCCAGCATTGTAACTATGACACTGTAGCTATGTAGCTATGTACAACACTGTAGCTATGACAACAGGGTGTGTGCTGTAGCCTGTGGTGGAGGATGGGGACAGCCATGGAGGCCTTCTCAAGAGAAAAGAATGTTTTTCCCTTAACTCAGGGCTGCATTGATCTGGAAAGTTGGATAGGATTTGGGCCTTAGGCTGTAATCCTATCTTACAAGAAACAAACACCTCTAATCATAAGTCGTTATGCCAGGGTGTCTGAGAGAAATTTTATTGGGGGGTACAAAGTTCTTGGGGGG
>JAJKFI010000194.1:362892-385944 GCA_029204185.1 Lerista edwardsae | reverse complement strand
TTATTATTATTATTATTATTATTATTATTATTATTATTATTATTATTGATGATGATGAGGATGATGGACCAGCCCTGCACTAAGACTATAGTTGATTACCAGACTGTGGGTTGGAACCACAGGTTGGTTGCAACCCAATTTTCAGTGGGTCATGAAACTGACAAGTTGATAGCTGAGAAGGAAAAGTATTGTGCCCTATGAATAGCAAGTACACATTTATTCGCAAGTAGGCAACTCTGCTTCAGCTCTTATGAAAGACCTGGTGAAGAGGAAAGCAAAGCCCCAGAATGGCCCCAGTTTGAACATGGATCCCTACAAACGCTCCTGAAGGAGGGCTCCCTATAGTGAAAATGATAAAAACAGAGTCTTGAGTGGCTGGTAAAGTGAAACTGTTCTTTTCTAGCCTCATAAAGCTAGGTGGATCCTGACAGTGTCATTTTAAAAAGTTGGTCCCAGTGCTAAAAAGTTTTGGAACTACTATACTGCTATCATTGCTTCTTGCTGTAGAGTGCATTGTTCAGGGCTTTGGTTTATATGCCTTCTATTCTTACAATGGATAAAATTAGTTTTTACCATAGCATACAATGTGCCATACTTTTAATGCCTGTCAAACTACATGTGCCGTAAACACTGCACACATCCAATAATGGAACTTTAAAAGGTGAGACCCAAAATTAGAACACTTCCAGAGATGAATTAATAAGCAAAACGAGTTAAGCTCGAGGATATTTATGTATGTACAAAAGAAAAAAAAAGTGAATGACACACCTCTATTGCTGCAGATTTTGCCATCTGGAGACGTGCACCTCCTCTTGATCTCCCATGCGGGGATGTCACACTGGAGTTCACATTTATCGCCATGCCAACCAGCATCACAGTAACAGTTTCCACAGTAACACTTTCCATGGCCTTAACCCAAAACAAAATTTTGACAGAGAAGAATGATTTTTCTCACAAAAAAATATGCATACCTCACTTTATTTTTTGAGAAAAGAGTTTGTGTGTGGATACATAAGACTATTATGCCCACCACAGAAATTCCTTTTATGGAAGCAATTGGGGGTTTGGAAAGGCCTACAGAGACCTACAAAACGTCCAAAATCAGAGTGATCTCATAGTTGTTTGGAGGTTTTACCTTGTTTATGATGAATGAAACTATATACAATGAAGTCATTAGGAAAAACACCTGATACTCTCCTACCACTTGCAGTGAATGCCAAATTTTAATTGGCACCACTTATTGAAAAAACGTTTAATTTGCCCACATGGGCAATGAACAGCATTTTGCCATATAATCATGCAATTTGAATAAATGATTATGAATATGAGGTTCATGTATTTGATCAGTTTTACTGTTTGATTAAGATACAGGCATGCCCTGTGGACTGTATAGGAGTGAGGGTGCAATCCTAATCAACTTTCCAGCACTGGGATCAGGGCAATGTAGCTCTAAGATGAGGGAACAAACATTCCCTTACCTTGAGGAGGCCTCTGTGACTGTCCCCCTCTCCAACTGCAGGATGCAGCACATGCCCCATTGGCATAGCTATGTCAGTGCTGGAAAGTTGGTCTTACACCCTGAGGGATTATACTTTCTTTTCAAGAACATGGTTTGGTCAGCTTCAAAGGACTTCTTTACTGGTACTCCTCAGACTCCCCAAGTTTGCAATAAACAGTCCAAGGTAATACACATGCATTTTGTTATATGCCAAACAAAAAGGTGGAGACAGTTATTTAAAATGGCTATCAAAATTTTTTTCTTCCTTTTGTTCTCTAATATTCCAGGCCATATTTCTGTCCTCCTTTGTTTCTTGCAACACAACTCCTCTGTGTCTTCTTCCTCCCCATCCCCCCTTTTTCTATTCCATTTTTCTTACTGTTACATCCAGTGGTGGGATTCAGCCAGTGGTGGGATTCAAATAAATTAACAACTGGGTCTATGACATCATAGCCGGAGCCAAAAAAAACCCCGAAGCCATCCGAGGTAAGCAAGTGGGCGGGTCCCAGCCATTTAACAACCAGTTCTATAGAACCTGGGCGAACCCCCTGAATCCCACCACTGGATTCAGCCAGTTCTCACCTATTCTGCAGAACCGGTTGCTAATTTTAGGTTGGGAGAGGGAAGAAAGGCAGCGGCCGCCCTGAAGGACATAGAACCGGCTGTTAGTTTATTTGAATCCCACCACTGGTTACATTCTTTTCTCAAACTCTTTCTCCTACATACATCATCAGCCTTCTGCTCTCTGCACCCATCCTTCTTATGTCATGTCTTTCTTTTTCTTCCCACCTTCTGACACTCTGTCCTCCTCCAACACTTCCTGAGTTACCCACTAACTTCCTACTAAGCCTCCTAGTTCCCACCCACCCAAGTCCTTCAGAATCCTCTACTTCCATAACTAATTTTCCTGCCAAAAGACCTATCACCTTTCCCTAGGGACATCGCACTTGCCTAGCCAAAACAGTCTGCTTCAATTCCTTGCACAGAATCTGCTTTGACTGTCAACTTCCTATTATTGATCCTTCTCCCACACCACTTAAGAATGTTTATGAAAATTCCTTCACAGTAGCTCAGCCAGGTTGCTGAAGATGATATGTGACAAGCAGCAAGTGACAGTGAGACTTTTTGCAAAAACAAAGGGTCCTGCTCATTTCAACATTTCTGTAGGAATTCTGAGTAAAGTGAAAAAATTTTTGATGAGAGTTGCAAAATTTCTGGGGTTGGCTGATGAAGCATATTTAAACTGTCACATATCTAAATAAAACTTCAGGATACACTTGTAGAGTCCCTTGCTCAGGCAAAACAGCTTTAGGAAAGTGGTGTCAAGTTAAAAGAATTTTGTTAAGATTGTTTTGTGAGCTGTTTAGAACAGGGATTTGTCTTCTCATTCCATGCAATGTGTCTTCTGCATTCCATGCAGACAACACTATATACTGTACATAAACGTTAAATTTCACAAGTTTGGGTTGAGGTTTTTTTGGTACATCTTTTCTGAGATCTAGTTTTATATAGTATAGAAAATACATAATATTTTACATATATGTAGCTCCGCATATGAAGCTATTATAAATGTTGATTTTATTTAGTATCATTATGATATCTCTGCATAATCTCAAATGCTTTCTTTCTTTATCACTCTTTTTTGTGACAGCTTTCCTCTTTGTCATGTATAGGCAGGCCCTCATTATCCATGGAGGTTTCGTTACAAGAACATCTGCAGAAAAGGAAACCTGTGGATATTTAAATCAGCAGGTTTGGGGGCATTTCTATGCCAAAGTATGAACATTTGACTGTTTTTTATTATTATTTGCCACGTATGCATATACTTACCTGTGCACATAAGTCCTGTTTCATCATCTATGCATTCTCGGTCATCACATTCACAGTGTTTACCATGAACCAGTCCATGCCCTTCTAGACTGTCGCATTTACACCTGCCGCAATGACATGTTCCTTTAAAAATCGGAAACAAAGACTGTATGAAATTGAGGCTGCAATCCTATATACACTTAGTAGTAAGCCCCATTGAACGTCATGGGGCTTACTTCTGAGTAGACAGGAATAGGCTTGCACAGAGAGTTACATACATCAAAATGTGAGAAGGGGTGTCAAGATTCTATTCTTAAACTCTTCAACACAATTTTGAGCCCAAACCTAGCCTTCTTCCCTGCCAATTCCCTGCCACCGAAAAAGGTGGGCACCAAGGGCCGATCCTATCAATCCTCTGTCATGAAAGGTGCCAAAAATTTCCTCCAGTGCCAGTTGTAAGACCTTGGGATGGCCTTACTGCCGATACCATGGCAACGTTGGCCCAGCACTGCCAGGAGGAAGCAATGTGAGCCTGAGAGCAGTGAGTGTTCCACTCACCGACATCGAATCCTTTTCAGGCAGGGTGTTCCTGGGTGGGGGGAACAGTGGAGCAGAGGATGGGACCGGTTGCAATTCTCACCACCAGATCCCAACCTCCAGGTTGGGCCAAGTGGCCCGACATGGAGGCCCTCACCTCTGCACCAACTATTTAGCTGGCGCAGAGGTGAGTTGAACCATTGCCCATGGTGCACCCTTACTGTGGGTTAAAGAGACACACATCTCCTTCACCTGCAGAGCCTCCAGCAGCTGCTTGGCTGACGTAAGATGCAGCCAGGAAGTTCTGGATTGGGCTGTAAATCCATTAGGTGGGCAGATCTGGAGCTTTAGTGGAGAAAGGGGCATTCTCTTTATGCTCCATAAACCTCCTGCTCATCAATGGGTCTCCTCGGACCTGCGCCAGCTCTTTAGCTGGCATATGGAGAAGAAAGGGGCAGAGAGGTTTGATAAAGAAGGGATATGGTCTGGCGTAGACCACTGCCACCAAGTCCATGCCCTCCCACCAACTCCTCACCTATTTTTGCCAAAAATTGGATCGCTACACACTGGCGGGTCCTAGACTCACAGTCTGTGAGCCACTGACTTAAACTATTCCATCAATGATCATAAAGCTAGACAGTTGCTGTTTATGACTTACCCAGTCAATCAAAATAAAAATCTCACCTGCATTTGAACAGATGATATCTTGAGAATTCTTGCACATTTCATTACTCTTCTTCCTTGTAAGGTTGCAGGTCATTGGATACTGGCAAGCATCACCAAACCAGCCTTCTTCACATTTGCACTTTCCACAGTCACACTTCCCATGACCTAGATAGTAAGTGAAGAATGCCACATCTTATTCACATTTGCAAATCCACCTCCTTTAAAAAAAAAAAAAAAAAGGAGGCACTCACACCAGATCGGAATAATTTATTTTGACCTCTTCAATACATTGCTATTAACCAATTGTAGCAAATGGCGTTTTTAGGGTTCAATTGCTGCTTCATAACGGCAATTTTTAGCAGGAAAATAGTAAGGAGTTAAATACATATACAAAAGTCCATGCATAAGACTTCCCATATGATCATGAATTCTACTTTTTCTGGGATTCTGAGAATCATGCAGAGAAAACTATGTACTTACACCTATATGTACGTATATTGACTATATTCCAGTGTTTCTCAGATGTTTTAGTATCAGGACCTACTTTTCAAAATGTCATTATATTTGGACCCACCTAACTTCATGAGACTGAAAAAAAAATCTAGAAAGAAATAACATTTTTATTTATTTATTTACAAGTAACATTTTATTTATTTATTTATTTATTTATTTGCAAAAGAGAGAGAGAGAGAGAGAGAGAGAGAGAGAGAGAGAGAGAGAGAGAAACCAACTCACTCCATTTCTTGTAATGAAGCTGCCCAAAGCTTGAGGGGCTTAATTATGTGACCCAGCCTTCACCTGCCCACACAACCAGACTGGATTTGGGGGGAAAAACACCAGAAAAAAAGCTTAACTTCTCTATATTTACACAAGCTTGCAAACTGCAGGGCCTCGGCTCTTCACAGGGCATTGAGTAGCTGAATTTTTGAACAGCCTCAGGGCTTGAGGCAATCTTTCCATCCACTGTTTTTTCATTGGAAGCTCCCTGACCCACCAAGTGGGTCCAGGCCCACTGTTTGAGAAACGCAGCTCTATTCTAAATTACAGTTAACTGTGAGGAAGCTGGGGATAGAAGCAGGATACGCACCTCTTCTCCACTCAACGTGTTCACAGAATATAGGATTTTTGTCTGACTAGGCTGGGCTAAAGTTAGTACCTGTTGGGTATAGTCAGTGGCATTCAGCAACTGCCTAAAATTACAATCCTATACACACACTTACCTGGAAGTAAACACCATTGAACACAATGGGGCTTACTTCTGATAGATAGGCATAGGATTGCTAATAGAGACCAGAGACAGAGGCTTATAAAATTGACTTCTCATGGCCAATTCTCTGTTTCTGAAGAAAATATGTGCCCCATACATGTAGAGGGTTTTATGAAAACATCTTCATTACTTCTGCACTTCTAATTCCAAGTGATTCACGTTCCAGAGAATAAATCAACGTTTATAATCTATATGCATCTCATCTATGTTTCAGTCCAATACTATTGGGCTGTCCTGCAGGCGGAACGAGCCTTCTGCTAGTTAAAAGCAGTTGCAAAAAGTGCTCCCCACAAGATGACCTGGCAGCCTTTTAGGCACAGCTGCATCAATGGGGAAGGGGAATGGATAGGGCTATCAAACAGAAAAAGAGGGCTACTTCTTACTACATCTTTCCTAGACATAAATGCACTTGGGTGTACCAAAATAGGGACATCCACACCACAATGTCACTATGTGTCACCCCTTCCTTAGGATCAAGCGTAACAACAACACAAAATGAGAAACATTTTATAAGTCCCATAACTGTTTTACTTCCCAAGCACACCCAATAATTCATTCCACTTCAATATTTAAAAATATTTAGGCCTGCCCATTTAACAACCTTTGGAAGTTTTAAAATACTTAATCCATTTACCTTCTGCTATTACTCTCCTCCTGCCCCTGATCCATAACAAAATGAACAGATGAATAACTGCAGAAAGACAGACTTACAGAACATTTTTCATAAAAGGTTCAACCTGCTATTTTTTTTTTCCTGCTTGACTAGTAGTCAATGGCTTGGTCTTTACTGGTCCATGAAGATAAGCTTTTGCTTCACTGTTAAATAACAACTTAAAAATCCTTCACTTATCTCTTCTTAATGTAATAAAAAATACAGCAACTTAGCCTTCTGCTATTCCAGTCTCCCTGGTGAATTAGTAGCTTGATCTCTCTTGATAAAGAAAAGAGGCTCCAATAAAAGGCATTTTTCCCTTGTTCAACAGTAACGTACGAGCCCAGGATTCATAATCTCCTTTACCTGGTAGACAGGCAGCCTTAATCCCTTACAGTCAATAGAGATAAGCATTAATCAAAATACGTTATGACTAAAGGTGTTTGAAAGCAGTATTATTTATTTTGCTCAGAAGGAAGCCCATTGTGTTCAGTAAGAATTAGGCTGTAATCCGATTTTACTCACTGGAAATAAACACCTATAATAATACATACAGATACACAATTTCTGTTTTTCAAATAAAAACTTGCTACCAGCATCTCTATCAATTCAGATTGGTCACCTTATATCATTCAAAACAATAATTAAGAATATAAGAACATAAGAAGAGCCCTGCTGGATCAGGCCAAAGGCCCATCTAGTCAATCAATCAACAGTCAATCAACAGGTACTTATATACCGCTTTTCAACACGAAGTTCACAAAGCGGTTTACAGGCAAATAGTAATAATAAAGTTAAATGGCTCCCTGTCCCAAAAGGGCTCACAATCTAAAAAAAAAAAGCAGACCGCCAGCAACAGCCACTAGAAAGACTGCACAGGGGTGAAGAGGGACAGTTACTCTCCCCCTGCTAAATATAAGAGGAACACCACTGGAAAAAGTGCCTCTTGTCCATTTAGCAGGGGTCCAGCTTCCTGTTTCTCACAGCGGCCCACCAGGTGCCCCAGGAGGCATGAGACAACAAGATGCTTGCATCCTGTTGCCACTCCCTTGCACCCGGTACTCTGAAGTAGCCAACTACTAATGTAAGGAGGTTGCACAATTATGGAAGAACTAGGCCTTTTCCCAGCAGGGGGCAGAGGTGGAGTGGTGTAAATGTATAACTAGCAGTGAACCCTCATTGCACATTCTAACTTAGAAGGAAAAATTTCTTCATTGGCAAGTTAGACTCAAAGACCTTAATTCCAAGAACTTCTATTAGGGAGTAAGATCCTCTGAAATCAGTGAGACATTGGTATACTGAGGGCACAATTCTAACTTGCACCAGAACAGCAAGGCTAGTGGGCCTGTGCCATATCCAGCGCAAGTTAGGAGGCCTCTGGAGGCCCTGGGATAGGTGCCAGTTGCTCCGCTGGGCTTGCTCAGAACGGCGCCTGCTTCTTTAACAGGCACTGCTCCTAACAAGCCGCGCAGCCCAAATCTGGGCCATGCAGCCTGGGGACAGAGACTTGGATACGGCCTAATGGCTGCAGCCCGGCTCTGCCCCCCCCCGGGCTGGCATGCCTCCCAGCCTGCCCACCCCTGCCCAGTTCCTCCCTCCCTCCCTCCCTCCGCCCAGAACCGCTCTTGCGCCAGCCAAATTCAGCTTGCGCACAAACAGTGCAGCCTTGGACCGGTGCCCTTGGGCCAACACTGCTGCTAGCGTCAGCCCAACGATACCAGCACCACTACAAGGGTGTTGGTTGGCGCCCTTGCATCAGCATGGGTGCTGTTGGGCCGACACAAGCAGCTAGCGTCGGCCCAAGGATGCTTTCAGGATTGCACCCTAAATCTATTACAATCCATTGAAATTGACGGCTGTAAAAACAATGGGCTTGTTAAACGGCTCCTTTCCTTGAGAAGCCTCAACTTGATATGCATATTCTGATCCTCACTGAGAAAGTAATGATTGAACCATGCAAGAAAAGAATAACCTGCTTAATTTCATCATCTGGCTACAGTTTTAAGGCATGAGGCAAGGCCAGGAAATAAGGTGGCAACACTGTCCTCTAGAGATAAGGCCTAATGAATGTTCATGTCAACAAATCCATCTCCTTACAGCTTCCATACAACAACCCACAGTCACTTTCCAATAAATACTTGAGATAATAGCCACATTTTACAAATTAGATATACAGTACATTAAAATCCACGGTAACTTTGGCACACAGGTGAAAAGACTTAAAATACGGGATTCCTTCCTGCTCATCACTGGAATGGAAAAAAAAAATGCAGCTGGTATGGTAATTAAAGTTGGTTCATTAGTATTTTTTTTATCAACTATGGAATGATTCAAGAAGAGCTTATCAGAATCTGAAAAGTGCTTTATGAAATAGCTTAAGAAATCGCTTGTGTTTGATCCTCTCTTGAATTACAGAGGATTTAGAAGTCCGGAAAGAAAATGAGAGAATGAGAGAATTCTCTGATTATTGTCCAGCTTGAGAGACCGAACAAAGCTTTGTCACCTAGCAAAGTGAATTTCAAAATAATCCTCCAATCCAGACTGCGCCAGCACAGAAGGAGACAGCCCCCCCCTCTCTCTCTCTCACACACACACACACACACACACACACACAGAGAGAGAGAGAGAGATCTAGAGGGGGTAAAACTAAGTACTGCAGGCACCACAATGGGCTGTTTAAGTGGCCTATTCCACTTGTCGTTGGAGACATTCCAGGGAGCACTGGCAACAGGTAGGCACTTGCCAAATCAAAGGCATTTGCCAAATCAAATCAAAATAATCCTGCTCATTAGTGTTGCTGCCTGGAACAGCTCCAATTGCGAGTGGAAGGGGCTGCTTAAGGCGCCTGCAGTACTCTCCGGTTTGGCGCTCCTCTGCTACAGTATGCTACTGTCTCTTTCTTCTATTCCAGGGATGGCAACTTGCAACCACCAACAGTTATGCCAAATCCATCAACTTCTGCATGCTTTGATGGTCCTGATTCAGAATGCTTATATTGTTTTTCCTCAATATTAAGCCTGCTGCCATTTTCCATTACAGTCATTCCATTTTGTTACTATACAGAGCTCTCTCAGAAAAGGGAGGCTGATTAAGGGATACTAACAGAGGGTCAGTAAAGATGCCAAGCGCCAATATTATTCATTCTTTGGACAGAGTCTGATGCTCAGCTTAAGAAGAGTTCTTATCATACAAAATTTCAATGCAAGTCTGTTCTCCCCAAAGCATCAAAAAATTTCAGAACATAATGGGCACATGCACCACAGATGGCAGCCAGTAGCTTTGCTGTAGAAACTTTTGGAGTACAGTTCATGTATTCTACCAGCCCTAGATATGTGTACTTAAAAGAATTCCCACGTAAAAGGAAACACAAATCTTCTTTGTTTCCATTCAAAGAAAAAGAATCTGCCAGCTCTATGATGAAAATTCAGTGTGCCTTCTACTGAAAATAAGAGTGGTATTCATTTTAGGGCGCAATCCTAACCTAATCATAAGTCTCTTGTGCTAGCCCAGGAGTGTCACAAATGCACTATAAACCATATTTGCACAACTCTCAGAGTCAGGGAGGCCAGCACATGGACATGTGCCATCCTCCATGATTCTGAGAGTTGTCCAAAAACGCTTCATGGTGCATTTGCTACAGTCCTGAGCCAGTGCAAGGGACTTGTGCTGACCTAATTCCAGGTTAGGATTGCGCCCTTATTTTGATACTGGAAATTCTTCAGAATTTAAAATGTCCCAGAATTCCTAAGGAAGAGTTTTGGTGGATTGGGCCAAATGTCCATCTAGCTTAGAATTCTGATTCCAGCTGTGGATAGTTCCACCCACCTGCCTCCCAGTCCGTCCATCCATCCATCTAAAGAATATGTATCCCGCCTTTCTACCCCATATTTCTACCCAAGATGGCTCACAGCATGAAAATTTACAAACAATACACATACAAGATAAAACAATACCAGATAAAAGATAAAGGGCACAATCCTAACTTGGAGTTAGCCTGGCACAGTTAGGCCAGCAAGGTTTGGCCAGCACAAGAGACACCGCATGTTTGGACCACTCTCTGAGTCAGAGAGGCCAGCCACAGACGTGCGCCATCCTCCCTGACTCTTAGAGTGGGCCAAACACGCTTTACAGTGGCCCTTATGCCAGACAAACTTTGCTGGCCTAACTGTGCTGGCCTAACTCCAGGTTAGGATTGCACCCTAAAACATTGACATAAAACAATTAAAAACAAGTAGACCCCAGCAGATCCCACAAATATAAAAGTTCTACAAGCAAGGCATGAAGGCAACAACCCTCATCCTCTGATGTTTTTCACCAGCACCTGATATTCAGTTTCTGAACATGAAGGCTGCATTTAGCCATCATGGAAAATATTTATTGACAGACCTCTAATCTAAAACCCACTAAAAGAGAAGCGAACGCCATGGTACTGAATTCCACAAATTAGTTCTGAGCAAAGCAATTTTTGTTTCATGTTCAGAGCCGGCTTGTGGCCCAACTTCATACAGGCAGCACATATGCTGCTACCCTGTTTTCCCAAATTTTTGCTTCAAAAGATGCATTAGGACTTATTTTCAGGGATGTCTTATTTTTTCATGTACAACAATCTACATTTATTCAAATACAATCATGTCATCTTCTTCTGGAGCATCGTCATAACTCTCCAAACCCCAAATTCCGGCCTGAATTCCTTGCGACTCCAATTCCTATAGAACCATTGTCCCCAATATCTCATGTCCAGTAATAAAGTTCTCCTTAAATGAGCACTTCTTGTCCATGTAGCCTGTTGGTAGTGCACTGGCAACACAGTTGTCAGTGATTTTATCCCTGCTACACCCTTCCTCTGCCTCTGCGAAAATACTACGTAACTGTGTCCATCTGGCTGACAAGCTTAACTGGGGCTTATTTTGGGGGTAAGGTTTGTATTACGAGCATCCTGAAAAATCGTGCTAGGGCTTATTTTCTGGTTAGGTCTTATTTTTGGGGAAACAGGGTAATTGTGCAAAGCACAATACACTTACACCTCATTTTTACAACACACCACCTGCCTACCCAAAATGTCATAAATGTTGCTGAGCACAAGTAATAGATACAAACAAAATATGGGCCCATTCCTATTCAACTTTCCAGTGCTGACGCAGCTGCAATAGAGTCCCGAGGTAAGGAGGCCTTCTTGACTGCCACATACCCCGCAGGATGCAGTGCACACCCCATTTGGTGCTAGAATGTGTTGGCGCTAGAATGTAGGAAAGGATTGGGCCCTGAGTGAACTACATGGTAATACTGTAGGTCCACAACAATCCACATTCTCTAAGCCAGTTTTCAGTCAGAGGAACTGCTAAATTCTGACTTGGGAAGTGCAAAATATTATGTACTGATTTTATGGCTCTGCTCTTCTATATCATGCAGCTGCTACATTATTTACAGTGTATTGTGTCATTTTAATTTTCATTTTATATTGCATTTTTATGACGCTTTAATTTTGTCAAGCTGCCTTGAGTGCAATTACAGTAAGTAAAGACGGCATACAAGTTCTTAAAATAAAAGTACAGTAATAAATCTACAAACCACTCAGTCCGTATTACATTTCCCCATTACTGCTAAAATCTGCCTTGAATAGAAATTTGCTTTCCCCAGCACGACCACCACTCCAGCATGTGGCTTGCTTAGTAATCTGAAACAGGTTTGCCTGTGGCACATCTCTGGAGGGATTCATGATGCTCTGGATGCCACAAATTGATCAGTGGGATGCTGGTGCATGTCTTTCCATAGAGGGGTGGGGGCCTGGTGGAAAAGCCAGAATGGGCTCTGCTGCATCCTGTGGGGGTATTGATGGTGGGGTCCTCGATATAAGGGGACATTTATCCCCTTGCCTCAAGGTAAGCCCCACCCATGGCAACATTCTACTCAGACCAGCGCCTGCTAAATTGCTGGCACAATCTGAGTGGATCCATACTGGGAGATCTGGCCTGAGAAGGGGGATAAGATACAGTTTGCACCACTGCTGCCAATCACACATCCCTCCCTGCCCCTCTCCTCCTGCTTGGCATGGAGCTAACCTGTTCTGGCACCTGTCACAGGCTGCACTGGCACCGAGGGTACAACGCAGGCCTTCCCACCAGCACTACTAACTTTATACACTGTCACAACGTGTTTTACGGCACATTCGCCAACAGCTTGTACTGGCACAGGAGAACCATAGGTTTATGCTGGTTTTGTCAATGCAAAAAAGGAACAGAAACTGACAATTGAGAAAAGAAAAAAAATGTTGCCTTCTGGAGGATAATGCTGACATAAGAAAGACTGATGGAAAATAAAATAGACAACGATCAGTTAAAACAATTCATAATCTGCTTGAACAATTTTGAGTATTTAGTGCAAAGACAGGGGAAATACCAGAGTTGGGAAAAAAGACTCAATTTTTAACTCCAGTTTTGACATTTTGGCCTAACTCGATTCAGAGTGGCATGGGTCATTAACTCTCACTCTGACTCGCTAATTTGACACTGATTGACAATGAGTCAGCAATTCTGGCAACTCAAATAAGTGAATACATGCGTGCCCTTCAATACTTCGTTATGACTTCCACGTCAGAAAGAACTCTTTTGGAGATCCGGAAGGTGCCACAAAGTCACTACAAGCAACCATCTTTTCGTTTCTTTGCTTGTTCCTTCCAGCCAGAAGAACAAGCGGGGAGTGGGAGTGGAGTGTGTGTGCACATGACTGTTCTTTGCCCCGCCTATGGGGGCATGCCCAGTACACACTGTAGGCTGCAGCAGGCTGCACAACTCTTCCAATTTTGATCCTCTCACAGGAGTGAGTAAGGGAGGGAAAAACAAAAACTCTCACGAGATGGCCAGCCAGCTAGGGCTATTTTATTTTTCTTCATTCCAAGTATATTTTGGGAGTTGTAATGCAAAAGGAGTGGGGGAGGTTTCATGACAGTGGGTTTTATGGAGCTGCTATTGGTTTTCTTGCAGCTGCTGCTGCATGTGTTCACTCGCTTGCTCGTGTAACAGCCACAGGTCCACCCAACTTTTGCAGAAAAAATGGTCTCACTGAATGAATGATCTGCTGTGACCAGGGCTATTTTTTCGCTTCCATTCTTCTGAGTTGCATTGTGAACAGAGTGGGGAGGTGTTTTTTGAGTCGAATTTCAAGACTCGTTCCCAACACTGCCAAATATTATCAGTTGGGGACCTTAAACAGAACCCTGTGCATGTCTACTCAGAAGCAAGCTCCATTTTGTTTAGTGGGGCTTACCATCAGGAAAGTGTTTTTAGGACTGCAGCCTTATTTTATTTCCTTAAATAAGTGTTTTAAACTTCAGTGCGTGCCACTGACAAATAATTGGCTTGGTGCTCTGGCATGTTAATTGTCAAACTAAATGGGGTGCAGAACACTAGGAGGCTTCACACAATCATGTTCTTGTTATTGGCATACCACTCTGCAAAGCACTATGCATATCAATGAGAAAAGCTAATAGCTGTCCCTACAAAGGTTTGAGGTTCTCATAAAAAGCAATTACTATATGACTCTTAAATAAATTGTAACTTGAGCATACACTACAGGAAGTATGAGGCGGCTAGTTTGCAAGAACTGGCAGTTCCTCGGGCTAAGAGCAGTCCAAAAAAACGTATTGCCAGTTCTCCAGGAATTCCTGAAGTGTAATGGAATCGCACTTTAAAGCACTGCCCTTTTCTCATCCACCTATTTCTTGGCTGAACAATCTGTTCAAAGTATCCAGGAAAGTTCTCAAGACTTACATGGACACTATGGAAGAGAAGCTGAGCAAATTCCTCCGATTTCCTATTTGGATACATTCCTGTCTTAGACCCTCATGCAACATTTGCTTTTCATTTAGAAGTACAACCTCCGTTTCTGAGAGTTTCTTTTCAATATTAGGGATCTGCCTGTATGGAGTATGTGAAACAAGCTGTCATCAGGGAACATTAATGACATTTCCTGAAATTGTGTTTCAGTTTAAACACTTCCTGCTAGGTATTCTTCTGATAGCAAATCTGCACATATTGTCTGGGTTCATATACAAAAGTAAACAACAGAACACACAACAGCCACCTGCAAAACTGAAAATTCCACTGACTGATCCCCACATAGCTAATCTATGTAACCTTGTCATGCATGATTTTCAGCGCAACCCTAGGAACTGTGCAGTGTTGACACAACAGGGTTGCGTCAATGCTGCACACTTAGCACTGATGCGGAAGCGCCGATCTGTACCCCTATGTCAGCGCTGCAGGCAGCGCCAGTCCCATTGTGCCCGCGCTGTGCCTCTGTTGCATCAGCCGAAGCCGACTGACACAAGGGAGGCGCCATCTTGGAATGGGGTGGGGAGGGCATTTCTGGGCGGGTAGTGGGTGGGTGATGGGAGGGCGGAGGGAGTGCCGGCAGGCATGCCAGCCTGGGACGGAGGTGGGTCCAGGATTCGTCCATAAGGCTGAATCCCAGTGATGTCATTCAGGGGGAACGGACCAGAACGGGCGTTCCGGATCCTAACAGGCTCCGTGGCTGGTTCTGGGTTCCCGACAAGTGCCAATCAAAAGTGAGTTCCTGTTCCTAAATCATTTGAATGACACCACTGCTGAATCCTATACCCATTCGGGAGGCCATACAGCCTCGATTCGGGCCACGTGGTCTCCTTGGATCTGCACTTGCTGTGGGGAGGATCCACAGCCTGTGGGGAGGCTGTACCTGCTGTAGGGAGACTGTGGGGAAGTCTCCACATTCAATAGCCCAGAAGGCATTTTGTCACATCAAGGAAGTGACTAATTTGTCCCTTATATTTGAGAGATTAGATTTGTCATCTAATCTGTCACTTCAAGGAGTAACAAGGAAATGGATAACTAACAGCTCTCGTCACAGGTAGAGCTATAACTAGAGCTCTGCAGTAAATGTGTTCTTAGTGTTATTATAAATAGGTCAAGATCAGAACAAACTTCTTAAAAGCATGGCAGCATTCAAAGGATGGACTACAACCTTTAGGACTTCCATCATACTTTTAAATCGAGATCAAATATTGTATTAGCAATGTGTGCTCCTAACACCAAGCACCTCTGACTTTCTATTAAGACCCATCTGAACTTGCTAACATAGGAAGGGAACATAAAATTAGCTATTTACCCTTCTGCCAGAAAAAGCAATATTTTTAAACAATGGAAGCCGAAAGTATGATGAGGTTTTGTCACTTTGAAGCCAGAATGATTAATGACAAATATTAAAATTTATATTCAAGGACCACTTCTAAGCAACCCTTTGTCATTTCATTCCAGTGGAAAGTAGAGTCTGACGTAAGTGCTTTCCATATATATGGGTATTTGGTCTTACTTGCTATAACTTCTGATCAAGTGATGGCTTCTGTCTTTCTTAAAAACCTTATCTTCAGAATGACATGAACAGGTTCAGTTACCCCTTGCTGCATTCTTGCTATCTCTAGTGAGCTGCCTTGAGCCCCTGTTTGGAGACTAGTTTCCTCATTGCTCTGAAGAAGTAAAGTAAAATGTTAAAAGATCTAAGTATGAGTGGTAGCTATGCCTCTTCCTTTGCATTTTTCTTCCACTGGAGAAAATGGTGTGTGTGGGGGGGGGAGGGGGTTCTGAGCAATTGAGGGATAATGAATTCAGATTACAGGCTAAAATAATTGGAGCAAAGCACCTTACGCAGAGTTGATTAAACCTATGTGAAAGAACCAAACTGGTGAACCTGGCTCTGAGATGTTAACCTGCCAAGCGCAATTCACACCAGCTTTCCAGAAACGGAATGCTTTAAACAAGATGTCACGTCTCAGTGTCACCTTCAAAGCCTCACACACTCACTAAATTTCAAGATGCTGGTGGGCACGCTGAGCTGCTGAAAATTGTTTCCCTTCTTGCTACATAAGCAGTCCAAAAAATGGCTAAATAGAGACTGAATAAAAACTTTTAAATGTGCAATGTGGAGTTACACTCTGAGAAGCTTGAGAACCAGTCTTTTACGATTATTATTTTACTATTTTACTATTATATGGCATTGAAGAGACCTTTGCTTTTGTTTTAGAAATAAATCCAAATTTTAAAAAATCCTTTTTTAAAAACACATACATTAATAGACATTATGGTCGGGAACAATATACAAGTATTAATTTAAAATATTTTAAAAAACCAAAACATTCAGCAAAACATCATACAATGGAATATATACATTCTAAAAAGGCTTTCCCCTCCCTTTTTCTTACCAGGTGTTTCCAGATAGGAAGAGAAAGGAAATGAATTGCCATTTCTACATGTCAGAAGACAAACACATATAATAAATGGAAAAGCGATGAAATTCCAAATATGGAACAGGTTACAGGGAAAATTTATGATGTAGCTGAGATGGATATTCTATCTGAAAGATTAAAAGAGGGGAAGATAAACAAAACTAGACAATATTGGAAACCCTTCTATGACTGGATTGATTCGCAATGCTGAAAGGTTTAAAGATGTATAAGAATATGACTAGAGATGTAGATATCGAACTAGAAATCAGCCTTGGAAGTTTTATTACTAGAAATGATATGTAGTAGATAAAGATATATGTGATACACTGCAACGGTTTTGCCTAATGTGTGCATCCTGTGTTAACCTTCCCCTTTGTTTTCTGTAATCCTGACCCATATCTTTAAACAAAATAATAAAACCCTTTTTAAAAAAAAGAAGACGACGACGACAAACATGGGGCTCCAAACCCAGTGGTGTCATCTAAATGATTTAAGAACAGGTACTCACTTTTGATTGGCATGTGTCGGGACCCGCCCACCAGAAGTGACGTCATAAGCCGGAAGTGAGGTCGTGGCAGGAAGTGACATGAAAAAAGCCCTTTTTGAGGCCTCAGACAATTTTAAACTGACACAACAGTTGCAACAGTATTCCACAGCACCCCCAGAACATGTTAAGGAGGCCTGGCATCATGTTAAAGTGACCCAACAGTTCCAAAACCCCAGACCAGCTCATTTTTCAGTGGCAAGGCAAGGCAAGGCTCTGCTCGCTGCCTGCCTGCCTGCCTGGCTCTGAGAACGTGCAGGCAACTCAAACATGCAGGAAATTCAAACGTTGCAGGGGGCAGAGTCGATGAGTGGGCGGGCGAATGGGCGGGGCCAGCCATAATCTTGGAAACCGGTACTCGCGTACCCCTGCATACCCCCTGCATGACTTCACTGTCCAAACCCATGGATTCTTCCCAAGACTAGTGCAGGATGAAACGTGCTGATGGTGGTGCTTAACTTACTGCACACTCCAAAGGTGACGCTGAGCCAGCTCCTGAGTGTCACAAACATGCTATAAGGCACATTTGCACCAAGTCAGAAGTTGGTCAGGCCAGCGCGGAGGAGGCCTCCTGTGCCAGCTCCCCCAAGCTGATCCTGCGCCACTGGTCAGGGTATGTTTGCACCGAGTGGTGCAGGGGGTGTGAGAGGATGGTGGGAGGGTATTCCAGGGTGCAGAAGGGTATGTTGTGGTGGGGAAAGTCATAACAGGAGGCAGATCCGCCTGAGAGGGAGGTGGAATTGGCGATAGCAGCCCAGTCCCAGGCTTTGCAGCCATACACGAGCTGCTTGGATTTGTGCCAGCTAAATAGTTACCCCATTGGGGTGGGTAAGGGGAAAAATATCCCTTTGCCCCAAGCAACCTCCAGTTGCCTCCTAACCTGCACTGTCTACAGTGCAGGACACTGTGGCCTGCCTCTTCCAGCACAGGTTAGGATTCGGCTGCCTGTTGGCTTTAATGCTTTTACCCCTTCAGTTCTAAATTAAAAATAAGTCTGGCAAGGTGGTGGTATTATTCTGACAGTAGCAGGGGCAATAGCACTTCTGGCTACTGGTAGGGGTAACAATTTATAATGTTTCCCTGTGCTCAGGGGAAAAAATGGAGGAAACAAAGCAAAAAGCAGAACAGCAAAAAGGCTAAAACCTTCTCCCCGGATGCGTGTATGAGCGCAATCCTAACCTGGAATTAGGCCAGCACAGTTAGGCCAGCAAAGTTTGGTTGGCACAAGGGGTACCATGAAGTGTGTTTGGACCACTCTTGGAGTCAGGAAGGAGGGTGTAGATCTGCATGCTGGCCTCTCTGAGAGTGGTTCAAACATACCTTACAGTGTTCCTTGTGCCAGCCAAACTTTGCTGGCCTATTTGTGCTGGCCTATCTCCAGGTTAGGACTGCACCCTGTGTTAAGTACAATGATTTTTTTAAACACATGAGTCCACCCAAGATGGAACCCATCTTTTGCAGTCCACACTCTCACTTCAGCATTCTACCGCCTCAGTTTGCTGAACGTGTGAACTATGCCTCAGTATCTTCTGGCCACATGGTGGGACGAATGTTACCACACCACAGATGCCAAAGAAGAAGTAGGAAAATGGTTGTCAGCATCTACCTTGTCTTGTATCCTCTTCACGGTACAGGGACTTCAAATTTCTTTGAAACAACCAGTTCTTTGAATTGTTTGCCAGAAACTAGCAAATGCCAGTCAGTCCCCTGGAGTCAGATTCATAACAGCAAGAACAGCAGAGATATCTTTATTGGCAATTTACTGAAGATTCTCTTCCATTTCTCTTCCAGAAGATATGAGAATAACCCGAGACTCCATTGTTTGACAAACAGAGCATAACATTTTTCATAACTTGTAGAATTAAAAACAACAGCACAACACAATAAGTGCGGGTGGAAGACTGCAAAGAAAACTCTCCCACTGCCCCCACCCCACCCCCATTACAGGCTATAAAGAAAAAACTAGCATGACAACACACTTGGGACACTTTGTTTGGAAACAAAGAGGTATCCCATCCCGTTGTCTCACTGCTGGCCCAATCATGAGATATCAGGCTGCATCAGCAGCAGATTGTGAGGGGTCTGAGAGGGCAGTGGATTTGGGGTACACTTCACCTGAGTCTGCAGCTGCTGCTTCCTCCCTCCAACCCACCACGAATGGGAGCCACAGTGATCTGCGTCCCAGTCATCCAAACAATAAGGAGACCATTCTCCCCTCCCTGCCTTGCTCCTCACACAATTTCCTTAACTCTAGAAGTCCAGGATTTCTGGCTTCATTCACAATGTGCACAATCCCTTTAAATAAAACCAGACACCTCATGCTTCTGGATTTTACAAAAATGCGTAAGATATGTATTAAGAGACTTTTTTTTTCTTTGCTAGAGCACTGCGACAGAGGTGGCAGCCAAGGCTTCAGTATGGGGCCACACACTTCTTGGCTCCTTCAATTGCAGTTTTCATCTACCTCAGAATGATGTGACTAGAAACAAAGCAGAACAGGGCTCCTCTTTCAATAATGACACAGAAGAGATTTCTGGCAGTTACCGCTCGAGAATCATAGGTAGGAAAATCTGAATCTGCCAAACTCTTATCTTTGACACAGCTATTAAGCATACAAGAATCCATTCCTTCTTTGCATCCGGCCATCCTATACCAGTTTGAATATGCATTTCCTACTTAAGATGAGAGAGAGAGAGGATATAGGACAAGAGCCAACTATGAGAGGGAAGAAATAACTTGGAGTGCAATCCTAAACTGGATTTAGGCCGGCATAAACTAAGCCAGAAAAGTTTGGTCAGCACAAGGGCCACCGTAAAGGGCATTTGGACTACTCTCGGAGTCAGGGAGGATGGCGCATGTCTGTATGCTGGCCTCTCTGAGTCCAGCAGTGGTCCAAACATACTTTATGGTGGCCCTTGTGCTGGCCAAACTTTGCTGGCTTAGTTTATGCCAGCCAACTCAGTTTAGGATTGGTTTTGTCAAGCCAAGAGTCCCTTAGGGCACAATCCTAACCTGGAGTTAGGCTGTTATAGTTAAGCCATTAAAGTTTGGCTGGCCCAAAGGCCACTATAAAGTATGTTTGGACCACTCTTGGAGTCAGAGAGGCCAGCACACAGACATGCACCACCACCCCTGACTCCAAGTGTGGTCCAAACACACTTTATGGTGGCCCTTGTGCGGGCCAAACTTGGTTGGCCTAACTATGCTGGCCTAACTCCAGGTTAGGATTGTGCTCTTAATCATCTCAGATCAGTGTGGAACAGGCCTGCACAATTCCCTCCCCAGGACAGTTTCTGACCTGGTTGGCCCAGGATGGTAACCTGACAGGAAACGCCTCTGTGGGCTGTCAGGGTTAGTCAAACTTGGAGCCCTGAGGCCCCATGTAGAAAGGGAGACAAGGTAAAAAAAAACAGTTGTCCTGGGAGACAAGGGAGGAACATGGAGATTTTCAAATTTTCCAAACTATAAAAATGCATGATTGGCATTCATTGGGTTTGAGCCATGTGAGCACTGCATCCATGTGTTTAAAAAAATCTTCATATACGTAAAGAGTTTATGACTTTTGGGCTATTACAGGAAATGGAAGTTTTGTGCCATTCTGTGCAATGTGTGAAGTTCTGTCCAGCCCTCCCCCTTCACTTGGATCAAGTGACATAAGTTGTGGCCAGGGAGGAGTGCTGGATGAGAATCCAGGAGTTGTGTGCCAATTCCCTGGCACAGTGGCAGTGTGCACAGCTGGGAGTGCATGCCTGGTGGAAAGGAGAGAAATGAGGCCCTAAGGAGATCCCTTTGTGGATCTCCTGTGACACACTGTGACTGTGCAGGGAACGCTGGTGCACAACAAGGCAAAGCTGGAAGTACAGAAACATACCCCCATCTGTCAAACCTATGTGGGCACATTCCCACATAATATTACACTGGACACGAGCCGGCAAGCACAGTTGTATGTCTGTCAGGAACAGCCCTTTGCAGGCAATGCTAACAGCCTCAAAGCTGTCAGGCTGTACACAGTGTTCATCTGAAAGAAAAACCACTCAGAAAAAAAAGACGATAGAAATGAAATTAGAACAAGTGCATAAGAAGACAGATAGGGTGGGGGTGGTGGAAAATTGTCACCATGGCAGAGCAGGTGCTGAGATTGCAGTCACAAAATAAATACTGAAGCTCAGAGAAAAGAAAAGGAAGAAAACAGCTCTGTACAAAAAAATGGTGAAAATAGACAGCAGGTGGGGGCAGGTCTTCCACCCAAGGAATGTGCAGATTGCTATGCAATAAAACAAAGAGCAATCAGCGCACGGATTATATGCTTTTGAAATATCAGAGGTTACATTGCATTACAAACCAAAATTAAGTCTATTTTTATGCCGCTGGGGTTGGTGAGAAAAAAAAGGCACACAAAAAAGTCAAGTGAGGAGAGTATAATGGATGAAAAGAACAGATTGTTTTCTTTTTTCTCCAAAAAACAGTGTGTTTCAGACTTGCAGTCTAAAGGACGATATGTAGGTGTGGGTGGTTTAATTGAGTTAATCAGTTCCTTCGTGTTGTTAATCTTCTTGATGCACATTTCAGCACAGAGAAAATATCTATTTCTTGAATGGAAATTAATTAGGGAAAGTGGAATAACTCTGGGCAAAATCTGGTCAAGCGTGAATACTTTTAAGTACCACCGGTTTCAATGGGAGAAAACTAAGCATATGTTATATGGTCAGTATTTTATGCCTGTTTAGTTCCATTTGATTCAAAGTACGCAGGAACACACATTTAAAGACATGTACTTGTTGCTGGGCACCTCTCCGGAGAGCAAGACTTGGCTGGACCAAGCCAGCAGGAATGGGCACTTGCATTTTTTGCTGACCCATACAGACTCGAGTCATGTGTATCAGGGACTTGGGCATGACTCGAGAGTGAATCTGAAAAACTCGAGTCTGAAAACTCACGAGTCTGTGTGTGCTTGTTTACATTTTTTTGTGGCATGAAAGACCTCATGAGACCATCCGAAAGCCAGCAGTTCCAGCCAAGAGGCAGGGAAAGGTTAGTGTTTTGCATCAAGCATGAGGGGGGAAGGAGGCAGGAGTGGGCTCTCTTGTCCATCTCTGAAGGAACCCATTATCATTGGATGAAGGATGAATGGCAGAAAGGGTTCTTGCCTTAGGATTGGCTGGAGAAGCCCAGGGAGGGCGTTCTTGCCTTAGGATTGGCTGGAGGAAACCAGGGTGGGGGTTCTTGCCTTAGGATTGGCTGATGGAGCCCAGGAAGGAGGAAAAGGAGGAGGCAGGGAATGGCTGCTTTCTTCCTAACGATCACACGGGTTTGTGGGAGGAGGAAACTGCAATGGGACTACTTCTCAGTAGAGCTGCAAAGGATTGGATTGTACTTATAATGTAAGCCTCCTAGCTGCTGTGCGTGATCCTGCTCCAGCTTGCTGCTTCTGACCCCTCACCCTGTCTGTCCTGCCCCCGCCTGCCTTTAAGTCCGTGCCCTGGCGTGCCTGACCTGTGCTGCCCGCAGCTCGCATTAAAAAAGTCTCTGACTTGAGTCAAAATGACTCAGGAATTTCAGAGGACATTCTAGGATTCATGCTTGAGTCGAGTCTTAGTACGTAGAGATTTGGGTCATGCCGCGGTGCCAAATTCCCATCCCGGCAGGCTAGTATTGTGACTATTGGAAGGACCAGGTCCTCCAGAACAGTCCAGACCAAGAGGGAAGCTAAGGCGCTCCATTGTTTTCTATAAACACACATATAAAAACATACATATACATATACATTTTATATGTATACACACACACACACACACACACACACACACACACACACACACACACA
>JAJKFI010000194.1:350816-362882 GCA_029204185.1 Lerista edwardsae | reverse complement strand
ACACACACACACACACACACACACACACACACACACACACACACACACACAGTATATTGTACACATAATAATAATAAATAATAATACATTTATTTATATACCGCCTTTCTTAATATCACTAGATTTCTCTAATGATTGAACTCAAGGCGGTTTACATAGGCAGACTTTCTCACAAACCCGAAGGTTTTTACAATTTACAGAATGTTCTGTCTTCCAAGAACAACACTCCTACAGATCTTTCTTTCTGGATTTAGCCTTCTTTCTTTAGCCACCCGTCTGTCGTCTGCTGGCTGATGAGGCTTCCCTGCTGCCACCAGAGATGCAGCTGATTTCAGCAGACTCCTCCTCCCACGAGGCAGCTGAAACTCAGCTTGTAATCAGCCGCAGTTTCCAAGGTCTGCTGCTCGCAGAGACTTCCGGCAGTCCCGAGCTCACGACCTTGAGATCTTCAGGTGTTATCTTCGGGCAAACGGAGGCATTAACCCTCTCGGCTAAATCTTCTGCCCTACACACAACCAATGTCACAAACCAATGTCACAAACCAATGTCACATACACACAACCAATGTCACAAAGCCAGTTTAGCCTCCACTGTTGTTGCCCTCAGGAACATATATTACAAATACTGATATTCTAATTCCAAATTATTTTGGAATCTATGTTTGATATGATATTTAAGTAGTTCCATAAAACTTAAAAGAGGTAGTTTCGACAGCAACGTTAAAGGATATAGGTCAATTCTAGAAATGCTGCACAAGGCTAGCCAATCTCTTGTCAACATTATAAACTTTATACATATGCATGATTGAAAATCCACCATGTAAGACTTAGCCCTGCAAACATAAGTGAACCAGGGTACAATTATATTTAACTGTTATACAAATATAAAATATACTTTAAAATATACTTTAAAAAATCTCAAAGGAGCATGAAATTTTCATGGAATATTTACTCAGATTTCTACATACTGTATTAAAAAGTCAACATTTGCTATCAGCATTGGCAACGCAAGAAAGAGCAAGACCAGGAAAAGAAGATAATGGGGTAAGCAGAGGGAGCATTCAAAATGTTAGAGGTCATGAAATGGTAGGGAGACCAAAAGCAAAATCTCACACTACCAAAATGTATGGCTGCACATTTAGGAAAGTAGTAAAATCACAGTAAACATGGATGGGTAGTTAAAGTGAAATAAATGAGGGAGGCAGAGGGAAGACCTTGCTTGCAGAACTTAATTTTGGTTGGGAAGCTCAGAGTTCAGAGACTCTGATCTGATCAAAACTCTTTTACTTTCGCTTGGTACAGGAATCTCGATACACAGTTTGAATTTTGTGTTGGGTGTCACATAAGCTTGTCTGGAATGGGGGCAGGGATGGAAACACACAATGCAGGACATTTCTCTAATTTTATCAACAGATTTTTAAAAAAAATCTTTATTCTTTAGATGCTTTGCCTGAGGAGGAGCACCCAAATGAGCTCTGAATGGAGTTTAAGACTGGCCTCTCTTAGGTGGGAGTGTGCTCAGTTTAGAGAAGAAAAGGACCCTGAGGTAGATGTGGCTTTTCTTCCCCCTCAGCACCACTACCTGAGGTATGGACAGGCTGAATGAGCACTAAGAAGGGACCCTCCCTGGTCCACACTGGATCTGTGAGAGTGATTGCATCTCTGTGACGTTACCACTCCAGAAATCCCATGAAGAGTTGTAAGTGGCACTCCTAAAAGGGGTGCAAAGTGCCACATTTTTCAGAGCGCAATCCTAACCTGAAGTTCGGCTGGCAAAGTTTGGCCAGCACAAGGGACACCATAAAGCATGTTTGGACCACTCTCAGAGTCAGAGTGGCCAGCACACCATCCTCCCTGACTCCAAGCATGGTCCAAATGCGCTCTATGGTGGCCCTTGTGCTAGACAAACTTTGCTAGCATAACTGTGCCAGCATAACTCTAGATTAGGATTGTGCTCTCAGTCTTCCGAACACCTGTATAAAGCAGCCCCTTGCCTTCAGAGCCATTTGTGGCTCTGCAAAGAGGAGATGCCTCTCCTTTGTTTTCACAACTGCAAATGGCTCTGAAGGCAAAGGGCCATTTTACACAGATGTTCAGGAGCCTGAAAAATGTAGTGTTTCCACCCACCCACCCCTCCCAGAATGTCCTGAGAGCTAATGCATGTTCTAACGATAGTTTGCAATATGCATGCAGAGAGGTCATATTGTATTCCTCTCTCCATGCCAATCTTAGATTAATACCGCAGCCTACAGATCTTTTCACACACTTTAACATGTTCACCTGCAGAATCCAATACTGACACAGTAATGGGGGGGGGGAATGATGGGGAAGCTATCATAAGGCAGAATCTGAAAGACGCCAAGAAAGGGCTGGCCTTGCTATGAAGGTACTGGAAATGGTTGCATGGAGTAGCAACCTTGGAGGGGCAGCGAGCGGATAATGATAATGTGGATAATGTCCAAGACAATGTGCACATGGTCCTCTTCAGCCTGTGGCTTCATTGGGGGATTCTGATCTAATGCAGTGTAAGGCAGCTTCACATATATTTTTACCTACATAGAACTATTTAAGTCCAGCTGACAACTGAAATGTGTGATGTTTCCACATAACCTCTAAAAAGTACAACCGCTTTCCATGCCTGCTTAATAGTTTAAAAACTTATTTTTCTCACTAGATCTGAACCTGTTTTCAACAATGTTCAATTTATTTTAAATGGTTGAGAACTAGCACACTTCAGTCATAGGGTAAGGCTTAATATATATTTTAAACAAAAGGCTTGAGAAGTAAGAATTGTAATTCTGCACAGTGGCTCTGTTTAACAATTCATATCCAATGCAATAAATAGATGATGAAGAATAAAGCTCTTTTAAAACTCCCACTTTGAACTCCAATTAATATAATTACTTTCTTTTAATCATCTCCATGGGTGTCTGATGGAAAAGAACCACATACAATGCACTTGAAAACCAAGGTGTTGAATGTACAGACTCTTGTGGTGTTGGACATTTCCAGCAAAGCCATTACAGCATTTCCTTTTTATTATAAACCAGCTGGTCCTTACTTGGCGTTGCCTGGGTATTTATTGTTCCCAAGCTTCTATTAGACAGGAAAATAAATGAATCCTATCTATAGTGTAAAATCAAAGTAATTTTATGTACAGGAAATTAAAAGTATAAGTACAGTATAAAAATTATAAAGTAAAATCTTTTACAAATTCACTATAATATTAATTTAACTCAGAACTTGATTAAAAACAACATTTTTAGTTTCACCTCAAGAATATATAAATACTTGGGTGAACCCCCCTTGAGCAAGCAACATAAAGCTATCCGTGGGAGAAACATGGCGATCTCAAATCCACTCCGCAGTACTTAATTGCCCCTGTGACTTGTTGATCGTGATCAAGAATGCAAGTCTCACTGGAAATTGCAATCTCTTAAAATGAAAAGGGAGATCCGTCGGAATGAGTGTTATCTGTGGGATAAAAACTGTTTCACCCTCTCCCTTTCTTGTTAAGATAGTCACTTCAATTACAGTACCCAGCATCTTCTTGACACACAGCCTTGTGCCATTGCAAAGGTTTAGCGGGTCGAGGTCCCATAGTAAAATAATTGGAGATCCCACTGTAAGTAAAAAAGACGATGTGGTGGCAATTCAGCCGGATCAAGTGAGTTTAGGAAGTCTGATGGGAAATGGACGACCTCATAGGCATCTACTACGGTATGGATAGACTTGTATTCAGTGACTACGTCTGGTCACATGGCAAGTATTTGATTGGAGTCCAAGACCAGGGCATAATGGTTTCTAAAAATTTCCAGAAGGTTCTACAGAGTTCTATTTGACTACACTTGGGCCTAAATGTCATCGGGACTGTCACCAATCAGCTTATCGAAAACCCCCAAAACTATGGATTCGACACTAATGTCGGTCATTTTGGACATTTTATTGTTCACCCCTTCTCACACCCCATATTGCTGATGGGGGCCAAACGTGGACTTAGACGGCATCGGGAGTGTCACCGTTCATCTCAGTGACCCCGAAAACTATGGATTCAACACTAATATTGGCCGTTTTCGACTATTTTAACATGTCACCCCCTTCCCACCCCAACCTCTAGGGGTGCTACACAAAGTATTTCTAGAAGTGGGATGAGTTTTGAAATCTGAAATCAAATGGTGGCCTCTACGCCACGATCAGCATGCTGCGGATATTCTATTTCCAAGCACTGTATCTTGCATCCCTTCTCACCCCCCATGCCGATGGGGGCTGAACGTAAGATTAAAAGTTTTACAATTCAAATAAATCTGAGCAATATTCCTCCCAGTTAATGCTTCTGTTATAACAAAAGGAGCTGCCACTCTGCAACCATAATTTGTTTCACATATTTTCTTTTAAAGTTGCAGTAACGTTGTTTCCAAGAGAGTAGAAGGTTGGGGGCACAATCCCACCCAGCGTCAGAATGGTGAGGCCGGCCGGCCAGCACCATAGCCTCCCCATGGCAAGGGAACATTTGTGCCCTTACTATAGGGGCAGGAGCAGATCCGAGGCAACCACACGGCCCAAATCAGGGCCACGCAGCCTCCTGAACGGAGGAGGCTTAGGATTCTACCTTATGGCCGAATCTGGAGCCCGTCTATGTCCCACTCTCCCCCCGCCCAGAACATCCCTCCCCCTGCCAATCCCATGCCTGTCCTGACATGGAGCCTTCCTTGCGCCAGCCGACACCCCTGGTCAGTGCTACCAACATTGCGCCGACGCTATGATGTAGCATTGGCATGAGAGGCGCCTTAGGATGACACTGTGGTTCTGTATTTTCTTAATGTGGAACAAAAACTAGAAATTACAATGGATATACGGGGAGGTCCAAAACCTCTGAACCATATACCTAACGGCTTCTTATTCATACATTACTGGCCCTTGGAACTCTATACTAGATCAGACTGGGAGCAGTGGTGCATCTAAAGTATGGGAAGTATGCCCTGGACACCATTTGGAGGGAGCCACCATGAGGCGACATTGACCAGCAGCTTCCAAACTGACTCTTGACTTCCACTGAATCTGTAGAGGCTTGGCAGAAGCTGAAAGTCAGCGAAGAAGTTGCTGGAGAAGAAATGGTGGGTGACAGCCACATTGCTAAGCCACTGCTGCCTCCTTCGGACCTGGAATCACAAGGTTGCCTCCCCAGGTGGCACTGCCCCCGGCTACGGTTCTGACTGGGAATGATTCCTTCCTTGGGATAGTTCACTCCCTTCTTTCTAGGAGCAAACTAGGTAGCACAACACTTAGATAAAGAAGTTGAAAAGTTCAAATACATGGAAAAGAGGGGGAGATAAGAGGTAAAATCAGTTCTTTGTTTTCCCTCCCTCTTGTTCTTCAACCAGCCAGTTAATGTGGTAAAAATGTGATAGGATTGCAAGAAAATAGATTCTGATGACCTGAGAAACAATAACCACTGCTTTCTAATATCGAGGCACAGTTCTAACCTGGAATTAGGCTGGCACAAGTTAGGCCAGCAAAGTTTGGCTGGCACAAGTGCCACTGTAAAGCATGTTTGGACCACTCTCGGAATCAGGGAGGATGGTGCATGTCTGTGTGCTGGCTTCTCTGACTCAGAAAGTGGTCCAAACATACTTTATCATGTCCCTTGTGCCACTCAAGCTTTGCTGCCTTAACTGTGCCGGCCTAACTCCAGGTTACGATTGCACTCTCAGCATCCTTGGTTCAGTTAGTTCAGAGTAAATACTTTTCACCCCATTTCAATAAGTTTCTAGATCTCATCGTGCCTCCATGCATTGTCACTACTTCATATATACCAGGGGCAATTTAGGAAAAAAAAATGAATGGCAGTTGCCTTGCTCTGGGTATTGTGGATATGTTTCTTTTACACTTTAAAAACCATTTAAAGAAAGAAAGCCTGCTCCTCTGCCATGCTACATAATAAGCCCCTTCCCCCTTCATTATTATTTTTTTTAAAAAAACAATCAGGCAACAAAAACGGGAATTTATCCAAAATGAACGTGATTTTAATGAATTGATAATGAAAAGGGATGGGGTTAAACAATTAAGATTAATGAATAACAACCTCCCCTTTAAGCAAATGAGTTTTTATGGGATTTCACACCACTATAGAGACAGATGCCCTTGTATTGCAAATGGTGTTGGAGATTCCTTCTTCCAGTTCTAGAAGCAGTAACACTGATGATGCCCTAATATTAGTTTCATCAGTCATTCAAAAAGGGAAACCACAAAAGATCTGATTTTATGGTTCATACTTAAAAACAAAATGTTAAATGGTCTAGTCTTTGCCAGTAGTTATGCCCTTAGGCAATTTTAACCAATGCCCTTTTGAGGATTCAAAACCTGATTGTGGGAAAAATAGATCCTCAAAGAAATTTCGAACACATTTTTAGCTAGCAGGTTATTAAAGATTCACATTAAAATGCTAATATCTCATTTGCAAAATGAGATGGGATGCAAATTCTGAAAAAAAAACAACCTCCCTTTTGTAGTTAATGTAAATGCACCTTCAGGAAAGCTGCCAAAAGCACAGGTGCAGAGGCACAAAGCTAGCTTTTCCCTAACCCTCTCATACTTCCTGTAGCCCAGTCCTACACACATTTACACAAGCTCTGCCATATTCTATGAGGTCTCTTTCCAAGTAGCCATATACAGGACCAAGCTACACAACTGTCATTCTTTGTGACCGAGGTGCACTTCCCTGGGAGTAAGATTCATTGAACTTAGCAGGGCCTGTGTCTGAGTAAAGATACTTAGGCTCTGGCTGAATATATTTCAAATAGATAGTTATAAACCCCCCCCCCCGATGTCCAATGCATTCTTTTGCTAACTGCGATTGCATATGAAGCATTTCTAATTTCAAATTGATTTTACATTACTCCGTTTTGAAACAATGTAAATATACAGATCAGGACATGAAGAAGACTAAACACAAATCATCTTTTCAATGTGCTTGAAATGTTGTGTTTGGCACAATCTTATCTAAGAGTTGGATTGGCAGAACGTCTGCTCCACCAGCCATAAAGCACTTTGCAAGTACGCGGAGGACACTCACTGGAGCAGATATGTTTCCAATTGTTCAGCACAGGGGCAGGGCAGGAAGAGTTGGAATGGGGCAGAGGCAGTGACGTGGGAGGGGGTGGGCAGATCAGGGCCAGGAGGGGCAGTATTGGCAGCAAGAGTGTGTGCCGTATCCTATCCCCTTTCCTGGGCCAGATCTGCCAACATGGGTCAATGCAGACTTGCGCCAGCCATATCGCAGGTGCAGGTCTGAGTTGATCCACTGCAGCAGCTGAGGCTGTCCTCAGTGCAAGAAGACAAACATCCCCTTACCCTTGGGAGACTTTACCCAAGATGCAGCATAGCCTATTCTGGTGCTGCTGCATCGGTGTGGAGAAACAGGTAGGATTGGGCTATAAAACACACATGCTTCTCAAGCATATGATTCATTACACTTTGGCTAGAGTAGTGCAAACCACTGCCTGTGTTATTGCAACCAATACTCATGTTGTTAGATTAGGTTGTTAGGAAAAAAAAAACCCCAGCACCTTATCACACCTAATAGCTAAATGCAGATATTCTCAAACTGTGAATCAGGACCCACCAGTGGGTCCTGACTTGATTGTTGGTGGGTCATGAAACTGACAAGGTGCCAGCTGACAAAGAAAATGTATTTGAGCCCTTTGGAAAGTGAAACAGAGCCACATGTGTGTATTTATTTGTGAGTAGGCAACCTTACCTAAGGCCACTTCAAAGGGCAGGCTGAGGGTAATGCAACTCCACCAGAATGATCCCAATCTGATGGACGCAGGCCCCAACAAACTTTTGAGAAGGAAGTCCCCACCCCAAGCTAACAAGGAAAACGTATTGAGTCTTATGGCAAGCAAAATTGAGCCACATGTGCGCATTTACTAGCGAGTAGGTAAATGTGCCTTGGTTAACTTTGAAGGGCAGGTGAAGAGGCCACCACAACAGTCCTGAGCCAATGAACATGGGGCTCAAAAAACACAACAGAAGGCGGTCCCTCCCCACTCCCCACCATAGGAAAAAGGATAAAAACAGAGACTTGAAAGACTAGTAAAGTGAAGCTTTCTTTAGCCTTGTAAAGCTAGAGTCCCAACAGAGTGTCATTTTAAAAAGTGGGTCCCCATGCTAAAATGTTTGGGAACCACTGACTATTCTTTATCATGCCCTATGCAATATCCAGAAAGCAAGTAGCAAATGATCTTTGAAAAGTCTTTATGCATACCAGTTTTTCCATCAATACATTCTGAAATTATAATCAGAACTATTCACAGAGGTGTGGGTTTTTTGGGTAAACGTGAAATAATACAATATAGCATACAATCCACATTAAAAATGAAATTATTTTAATTACTAAAACAAAATAAGCCCAATTTCACCCCTTTCTGTGTTGTCTCATGGATCTGTTTTCTTTGCAAACAAGTTGAAGAGGCCTCTTCAGTGCCTATGAAGGCAGGAAGCACCCAGCAGGGTTTGAATGAGTTCATTCATTCTATTGCTGCAATATAAGTTTCCACAGCTAGATGGCTTCAGTTTGCAATTCTCAGAAGCCACCATTCCTTTCACATGGGGGTTATTTTCATAGCCCCATTATCCAACTGCAAGAAGGTGAGGTACTGGGTATTGCAAGCAAGCACACAAGAAGTGGTTGTGTAATGAAAGGTTGCTCCTACCACTTTGTGTTAAAAGAATTCTGGGCTGGAAAGGTAAAATCGCCTATTGATGGATGCTATGGATTTCACACTGGAAGATGAGATCCTCAGGTTGGAAGGTGTCCATTACGCTACTGGGGAAGAGCAGAACACGACTACTAGTAGCTCCAGAAAGAGTGAAGTAGCTGGGCCAAAACCGGAAGGAAGCTCAGCTGTGGATGTGTCTGGAAGTGAAAGGAAAGTGCGATGCTGCAAAGAACAATACTGCATAGGAACCTGGAATGTCAGATCTATGAATCAAGGCAAGCTAGATGTGGTCAAACGCGAGATGTAAAGGCTGAACATCGACATCATCAACCTGCATGCGGGTCAGGAAGCAACAGAACTGTACATGGAACAACTGACTGGTTTCAAATTGGGAAAGGAGTACGACAAGGCTGTATACTGTCACACTGCTTATTTAACTTATATGCAGAGTACATCATGAGAAAGGCTGGGCTGGGTGATTCACAAGCTGGAATCAAGATTGCTGGGAGAAATATAAACAACCTCAGATATGCAGATGATACCACTCTAATGGCAGAAAGTGAGGAAGACCTAAAGAACCTTCCGATGAGGGTGAAAGAGGAAAGTGCCAAAATTGGCTTGAAGCTCAACATTAAAAAAACTAAGATCATGGCCACCACTCCCATCACTTCCTGGCAAATAGAAGGGGAAGAAATGGAAGCAGTGACAGAGTTTATCTTCCTGGGCTCCAAGATCACTGCAGATGGTGACTGCAGCCATGAAATTAAAAGACGTTTACTTCTTGGGAAGAAAGCTATGGCGAACCTAGACAACTTAATAAAAAGCCAAGACATCACCCTACCAACCAAGGTTCGCATAGTCAAAGCGATGGTTTTCCCAGTAGCAATGTATGGCTGTGAGAGCTGGACCATAAGGAAGGCAGAGCGCCGAAGAATAGATGCTTTCGAATTATGGTGTTGGAAAGTCCCCTGGACTGCAAGGAGATCCAATTGGTCAATCCTCCAGGAAGTCAAGCCTGATTGCTCCCTGGAAGGACAAATTCTGAAGCTGAAGCTCAAGTACTTTGGCCACCTCATGAGAAGAGAGGACTCTTTAGAAAAGACCCTCATGCTGGGAAAGTTGGAAGGCAAAAAGAGAAGGGGGCGGCAGAGGATGAGATGGTTAGATAGTGTCACCGAAGCGATGAACATGAAATTGGGCGAACTCTGGAAGCTAGTGGAAGACAGGGAGGCCTGGCGTGCTGTGGACCATGGGGTCGCCAAGAGTCTGACATGACTTAGTGACTGAACAACAAATGGATTTCCCCCTATAAATATTGATATCTTGGACTATGCCTCTGTTCTGTACATTATTCTAGATTTATATGATTTTTGCATGTTTTTTCCTATGTTTCATGCCCCTCCAGTATTGAAGCAGGTGTTTTGGTTTTTTTTTTTTCTGTGCTGTTTTCCATGACCCCCCATTTTTTCCTCCAACACCCTAGCAGGAGCTCTGGAGCTACCTGTGGGCTGCACCTGCTTTAACTATATCACCTTCCTAGTGCACCTATACTCTGAGCACTTTAATAGCAAAATTTAAAAGATAACCTGAAATAAAAACACATAACACAAGTTTTCCCTTTTTCAATTTTATTTCCTGAAGTTTGCAAAAAAAAAATAACACAATTTTCACACCACTAGCTATTAATAATTGTTAGAACTGCACACATAGTGCTCCAATCCTGCTAGCATGTTGTGTCACCAGAACAAGACACTTTCCAGCAGTCATAAAATGCTGCTGTAAGCTACAAATCAGCCCTGAAAAGCGCTGTCAAAATACTAGAGTTGACTAACCAATTTCTCACTGTCACAAAGTGTATGCAGACAGAACAATACTTCCCCCATTTTGTCACTCATATGTCCATGATTTTGGTTGTAGTATGCAGGACGGCTGCATTATAGCAAGGAAGGAGCTCAATTTTAATTCAGAACCTTTTCAGGCACAAACACACCCATGTAAGAAAAGAGCAAGCAAATCAGCAAAGTGGTCCACAAATTGGTAGCCTCACAAAAGAAAATTCTGCTCTAAGGATTTAGCCTGCTAAAACTTCTGAGAAGCCTAATTTAAAGAAATGCCCTTTACTTATTTAAACTGGCAAGCTGAGCTGCAGCGCTTTTGAAGGAGGAATAATTACTCCGTCAAACACAAACGTATGAACTTAAGGGTGTGTCCACTGAAAATGTTCAGAGGCTTGAGCTACTAAGTGCTTGGTCTCAAGTGCTTGCTGCTGTGCCATATTCACGCTTACCTTTTGATGCATTAAGGCAGATACACAGGCAATTATAAGTCCATTTAGAAAGAGGGCAGCTGGCTGCTTGCAGCCTGAAGGTTCCCTTTGATTGTACAGTTTAGTTAATCTCACCATTTATGATGGTCAGTGTTCCTCCTGGAATAACCATCTGAAAAGCATATACTAAGTGGTAGGGCAAGATGGTTCAGCTGAGACTTTCAGAAAGAAAAATCCACCATTAGGAGAAAATCAAGGCGTTCCTTAAACTAACACTTTCAAAATCAATACATATAACAACTGAATCCATAATATCTGAGGGTTGGTTCACACCAGGGTGCTGAAAACATGCCGAGCATTTAGTTGCATGTCACACTTCTATTGTGAGCACAATCCTAACCTGGAGTTAGGCTGGCACAAGTCACTTGTGCCAGCCCAGGAGAGTAACAAACACATCATAAAATGAGTTTTCACCACTCTCAGAATCAGGGAGGCTGGTGGATACATGTTAGGCCGGCCTAACTCCAGGATTGGGCCCTGAGACAGCTAAGTGTTTTGGGTTGTGCCAAGGTGCCAGATTGTTGGAAACCCTGGGGCAAAGATCTGCTCTGTGCTCCCCCTCCAGCTTACTGTACTTGTAGTTGGTGACTCCTCCCACCCTCTCCACTGTGGTGAATGAAGAGACTGAGAGCACAATCCTATGCATGTTTACTCAGAAGTAAGTCCCACTGTCCCTTTCATGGATCACTGCCTTGTCGTGGCGAAGGGGCTTGAGTAGCTCAATGAAGCTGTGAGCTATGCCATGTAGGGTTACCCAAGATGGACAGGTCATAGCAGAGAGTTCTGACTAAACGTGATCCGCTGGAGAAGGAAATGGCAACTCACTCCAGTACTCTTGCCAAGAAAACCCCATGAATTACAGAACAAAAAGGCTAAACGATATGACACTGGAAGATGAGACCCTCAGGTCGGAAGGTGTCCATTATGCTACTGCGGAAGAGTAGAACACGAGTACTAGTAGCTCCAGAAAGAGTGAAGTAGCTGGGCCAAAACTGAAAGGAAGCTCAGCTGTGGATGTGTC
>JAJKFI010000194.1:330325-350416 GCA_029204185.1 Lerista edwardsae | reverse complement strand
ATAGAATGATTTCCATTCGGATCCAAGGCAAACCTTTCAACATCACAATAATCCAAGTCTACGCCCCAACCACTGGTGCTGAAGAGGAAGAAGTTGATCGTTTCTATGAAGACCTAGAACAGCTTCTAGAATTAACGCCCAAAAAAGATGTCCTTCTCATCATAGGGGATTGGAATGCTAAAGTAGGCAGTCAAGAGGTAATAGGAGTAACAGGCAAGTTTGGTCTTGGAGTACAGAATGAAGCAGGGCAAAGCCTGATAGAGTTTTGTCAGGAGAACACATTAGTCATAGCAAACACCCTTTTCCAGCAACACAAACAGCGACTGTATACATGGACTTCACCAGATGGTCTACATCGAAATCAGATTGATTACATTCTTTGCAGCCAAAGGTGGAGAAGTTCTATACAGGCAGTAAAAACAAGACCTGGAGCTGACTGTGGCTCAGATCATGAGCTTCTTATTGCAAAATTCAGGCTTAAACTGAAAAAAGTAGGGAAAACCACTAGGCCCTCCATGTATG
The DNA here is from genome assembly GCA_029204185.1 of Lerista edwardsae. Lineage (NCBI taxonomy): Eukaryota > Metazoa > Chordata > Lepidosauria > Squamata > Scincidae > Lerista > Lerista edwardsae. The sequence goes on along the minus strand of JAJKFI010000194.1, from coordinate 349,894 downwards.
ACCTAAATCAGATCCCAAACAAATATACAGTGGAGGTGACAAATAGATTTAGAGGCTTAGATTTGGTAGACAGAGTGCCTGAAGAACTTTGGACGGAGGTCTGTAACATTGTATAGGAGGCAGCAACTAAAACCATCCCAAAGAAAAAGAAATGCAAGAAGGCAAAGTGGCTATCTGAAGAGGCTTTACAAATAACTGAGGAAAGAAGGGAAGCCAAAAGCAAGGCAGAAAGGGAAAGATATACCCAACTGAATGCAGATTTCCAGAGAACAGCAAGGAGAGATAGGAAGGCCTTCCTAAATGAGCAATGCAAAGAAATAGAGGAAAACAACAGAATGGGAAAGACTAGAGATCTTTTCAAGAAAATTGGAGATGTCAAAGGACAATTACATGCTAAGGTAGGCACAATAAAGGACAAGAATGGCAAGGACCTAACAGAAGCAGATGAGATTAAGAAGAGGTGGCAAGAATACACAGAGGAACTATATAAGGCCAATCTAAATGTTCCTGATAACCACAATGGTGCGGTCACTGAGCTCAAACCTGACATCCTGGAGTGTGAAGTCCAGTGGGCTTTAGAAAGCATCACTAACAACAAAGCTAGTGAAGGTGACAGCATTCCAGCTGAGTTACTCAAAATCTTAAAAGATGATGCTGTCAAAGTGCTGCACTCCATATGCCAGCAAATTTGGAAAACCCAACAGTGGCCACAAGACTGGAAAAGATTAATTTACATTCCAATCTGAAAGAAGGGCAATGCCAAAGATTGTTCAAACTACCGCACCGTTGCACTCATTTCACATGCTAGCAAGGTAATGCTCAAAATCCTACAAGCTAGGCTTCAGCAGTATGTGAATCGAGAACTACCAGATGTACAAGCTGGTTTCCGAAGAGGCAGAGGAACTAGAGATCAAATTGCCAACATTCGCTGGATCATGGAGAAAGCAAGAGTTCCAGAAAAACATCTACTTCTGCTTCATTGACTATGCCAAAGCCTTTGATTGTGTGGATCACAACCAACTGTGGCAAGTTCTTGAAGAGATGGGAGTACCAGACCACCTGATCTGTCTTCTGAGAAACCTGTATGCGGGCCAGGAAGCAACAGTTAGAACTAGACATAGAACAACCAATTGGTTTAAAATTGGGAAAGGAGTACGACAAGGCTGCATACTGTCACTCTGCTTATTTAACTTATATGAAGAGTACATCATGAGAAAGGCTGGGCTGGATGATTCACAAGCTGGAATCAAGATTGCTGGGAGAAATATCAACAATCTCAGATATGCAGACAACACCACTCTAATGGCAGAAAGTGAGGAAGATCTAAAGAACCTTCTGATGAGGGTGAAAGAGGAAAGTGCCAAAATTGGCTTGAAGCTCAACATTAAAAAAACTAAGATCATGGCCACCACTCCCATCACTTCCTGGCAAATAGAAGGGGAAGAAATGGAAGCAGTGACAGACTTTACTTTCCTGGGCTCCAAGATCACCGCAGATGGTGACTGAAGCCATGAAATTAAAAGACGTTTACTTCTTGGGAGGAAAGCTATGGCGAACCTAGACAACTTAATAAAAAGCCGAGACATCACCCTGCCAACAAAGGTTCACATAGTCAAAGCGATGGTTTTCCCAGTAGCAATGTATGGCTGTGAGAGCTGGACCATAAGAAAGGCAGAGCACCAAAGAATAGATGCTTTTGAATCATGGTGTTGGAGAAGACTCTTGAGAGTCCCCTGGACTGCAAGGAGATCCAATCGGTCAATCCTCCAGGAAGTCAAGCCTGATTGCTCCCTGGAAGGACAAATCCTGAAGCTGAAGCTCCAATACTTTGGCCACCTCATGAGAAGAGAGGACTCTTTAGAAAAGACCCTCATGCTGGGAAAGATTGAAGGCAAAAGGAGAAGTGGCGGCAGAGGATGAGATGGTTAGATAGTGTCACTGAAGCGATGAACATGAAATTGGGCGAACTCCGGAAGCTAGTGGAGGACAGGGAGGCCTGGCGTGCTGTGGTCCATGGGGTCGCGAAGAGTTGGACACGAGTTAGCAACTGAACAACAACAAAGTCCCGTTGTGTTCAATGAGGCTTACTTACCAGAAAATTAGTTTAGGATTGCAGCCTCAGTGGTAGTTGACCAGTACTGGGAGATACAGGCAGTTGGTTTGGCCATGACCTTCTTGTGTCTGACTTGGCTGATGTCTAATACTGTCCCTGGTTATTTTTGTGTAACTAACCACTCTGATAAACAATGTTCTACCATATTCCAAAATTATATATATATATGGACGTGGTGGCGCAGCGAGTTAATCCGCTGTCGCTGGGCTTTCAACCGCAAGGTTGGGAGTTCGAGACTGCGTGACGGAGTGAGCTCCCGTTGCTTGTCCCAGCTCCTGCCAACCTAGCAGTTCGAAAGCACCTAAAATGCAAGTAGATAAATAGGGACCACTTTGGTGGGAAGGTAACGGCGTTCCGTGCGCTACGGCGTAGAATCATGCTGGCCACCATGATCGGACAAAAACGCCGGCTCACAGGCTTTGAAACGGAGATGAGCACCGCCCCCTACAGTCGGTCACGACTAGACCATTCGGTCGTGGGGAAACCTTTACCTTTTATATATATATATATATATATATAAAAGCATTGCTGTTCAGACCAGTTCTTGATATCAGCCACTGTTCTGTACAATTTAATCTGTTTCTACTTTATATCAGAGTTTAACATTCTATCTGTACAGTAATGATCTCATCATGCACCAACTTTCCTGTTACTTGCACTTGAAGAAAAAGTCCTTGTGTATGACAAATTCAGACAGTTTAGTTGTCATGTAATAATTATAGGTAAAATGGTTATGTGAATCAGCCCTGACAGAGCTGTTTGGACATCACTCACTCTGTCCAGAAATAAGTAGTCATGATCACATATAGGAATGAATGCGTGCCTGTCTTAAGTTCATTTCAGTGTTTTTCAGATATTTCTTAGGAAGTAACCAAGTGCAATTTTGTATTTCATTTACTACTCTTTTGCATTGTGGATCTATGACATTCCTGTGAGGTCTGCTGTAGTGTAGTATCGAAAGCAGCGGGTCTCAAACATTTTAGCACCGGGACCCACTATTTAGAATGACAATCTGTCGGGACCCACCAGAAATGATGTCATTTACCTGGAAGTGATATCATGGTTGGAAGTTATATCATCAAGCAGAACATTTTTAACACCCTCCATACAACAAAATCAAATTAAGTAAATTAAAAGTGTATTTATTTAAAATAAAGAATCCTCTTAACTCTTCCAAGCAGTGTTAATGTTTTTTAAAAATTCTCCAAACATCCCAAAGGCTGTAACCCGATCCACACTTACCAGGGAGTAGGCTCATTGACTATTATTGTTAAAAACATGTTAAAAGTATAAATCTGTAACATTTCTCTAAATTCAGTGACATACCATGGTAGCATCAACTCTAATATATGAAAAAAAATGTACATTGAAATGAATGCTGACTCAACTGAAATTGGCTCGGAACCCACAGTTTGAGAAAGTGTTTAGCAAGGAAAGGCCTAGATTCAAACCCTAACCCAGCAACAAAGTGTGCTAGTCACAGGGCGCATTCCTAACCTGGAGTTAGGCCAGCACAGTTAGGCCAGCAATGTTTAGCAGGCACAAGGGCCACCATAAAGTGCGTTTGGACCACTCTCTGAGTCAGGGAGGATGGCGCACGTGTGTGCTGACCTCTCTGAATCTGAGAGTGGTCCAAACATACTTTATAGTGTCCCTTTTGCTGGCCAACTTTGCAGCCCTGTGCCAGCCTAACTCCAGGTTAGGATTGCGCCCACAATCTCTTATCCCTCAGTCACAGGGCCCAACCTGATCCAACTTTCCATCATTGATCAATTGGGGCATGCGTTGCAATCTGTGGTGGTGGGGTAGTCACAAAGGCTTCTCATGGTAAGGGAATGTTCTGTTACCTCAGGGCTGCATTGTGGCTGCATAGGTGCTGGAAGGTTGGATCAGATTATGCCTACAAACAGCAGATGGTGTGATAGATCAGTTTGGACTGGCAAATGGGGCTCACATGTACTCTTCCATATGAAAAATTTCTACATATACAGAAGTAGAAGTCAGGGAGGATTATTCATGCTAGTTATGGCCCTAACATTAAGTTTGCTATTTGGATTACTTTTGGGGTGTTTTTTTTAAAGGAGGGCCACTCTGTCAAGTGAATCTTCCTCTGCAGTCCAAAGTGGTCATGTTCACACACAGGTGTCCCACCTCATTGGTTGGTAGTGCGAATTAAGACTTGACAGATTTCAGAAGTGTTTTGAAGGAAATTCAGTGATGGGTTATCTCAATTTTTCTAGCTTTTTTAAAGATATATGATTATCTTCCTTATAATCAGCTCCATGTGAGAAAGTACAGGCAATAAAATTTGTTTATGTTATCACAAAACACCAATGTGCTATTTGCCTGTTCCAGGCACCTCTGAGGTTTGAAATGTTGCCCTGCTGGGGTTAAGAGTCTATCTGGTAGCTGGTAATGATGCTAGGGGTTAGGGCATGCATCTGCTGCCTGTGTTTCCGTGAAGCCTAAAAAGGGCCTAAGTTCAGGTGGAGGGGAGGGTGTTCAGTTCTCACCCCAGTCCTCCTCCACCTCCCAAGAGCTTCGTGGGGTTAACTGACTTGAGTCCTTCTCAGCACTGTAGTATTGCTGCTACCTCAGATATAACACTGGGGTTGTCATGGCAATGGAAGCTGTGCTGATCGAATCAGCGCAGCATTGCATCAGGTGTTCCTGTACAGCCTCCATTGCTGACTGGCTTCCATAGATACAGTGCTGTTTTGCTTCTTGTGGGGCAATCGAGGATGGCCTGCAGATGACCCCAGACAACCAAACATCCCTGCTCAAAGGCTTGTAAAACCTGATCAGGTCACATACAGTCCTGCAAGCCACCTTGTCCCTGCTTCAGTATCCATACAACCAGAGCAGGAGAAGGAGAGGTGGCAGAAGTGCAGGATGAGGTGGCTGCATAAGGAGACTGCCCAGGTACCCAGCAGAGTGTGCTTCTCCTGCCAGTGTGGACACAGAGACACAGAGCAGCAGCAGGGAAATCACATTCTGTACATCTTTCTGAGCTCCCTGTGCTGTTCCAGTTATGCCAGCATACAACTCTCCTCCTCCTCCTCCTCCTCCTCCTCTCCTCCTCCTCCTCCTCCTCCTCCTCTTCTTCTTCTTCTTCTTCTTCTTCTTATTATTATTATTATTATTTATACTTGGGAATCACAGCAATAGGATTCTCATTATTCTAAGCAGCATTGATTTCTGGCGCTGAGCTGGTGTGATTTGTTCGAGGCCAAGAATGCCAAGGTGTTTCTTCAGACTGTGGTTGAGTTACTGGTGCAAATTGGGTTACACTGAGCACTCTAACCGCTGAACCCCTTGCGCTGCACAGCCAGCCTCTCCTGGACTCTTACAGCCAAGGTTTAGTTCAAGCACCTACAATTTTGCTAGGTTGCCCAAGGAATCTCAGCTATCCTTATGCCACCAGTCTCAATCTTGGGTACGAACACAGTTACCCTCCAAAGCGTTATCTCCCACGAAAGAAAACGTAGTCAAATTCTTAGTAGAAAGATTTTATTTAGAATAAGGCATAGTTAAGAGGAAAGCCACTCACACTGAAAGCCAGTGGAGCTATTCAGGGCTATCCAGGTGTCAGTACACGCAGCACAAACATAACAAAACCTATTCTAATTCTACTAAGACATTCTCACCATCCTGAGGACCTCCTGTGACAAAGGTTCCCGCGGCCTTCGCCTTGCATCAAACTGCCGAAGTGCAGCCTCCTGGCCCTTGATGGAAAAGGACCCCGAACAAAGGAAATCTCCCTCAATTATAGGACTTTTGCAAGACCCCACGAGGGGTGCTGGCCAATAACCTTATTGCAAAATTATGAATTTAAGAGTACTAGCCAATCCGATTTGATCTCACGTAGGCAGGAGGTTACCGGTTCTGACCCAGATGTGGGCAATTTCACATCTCCCTGATATCTCCTGTTCAAGGATGTTGCAACCAAGAGGCCTGTCGACTTAATTTATGCCACAGCTGCCAGCTCCGGCATTATCTGCATTTCAAGGCCTTTTCTGCATAGTTTTACTTTCTAAGTGTGAATACAGAGCCTAACTTTTGGTTCTCATGGTCACTTTGATCTTAGTTCTTCCTGCCCAAAGGATATGGAAATAAGCATTTATTCCCCAAAACCTCTAATTCATCCTTTCTGCCATGACACAGACATCTAGGCACTTCTCCAAGGATTCCAGTGACAATTGGCACAATATTGAGCTTGTGCCAGAGACGCTCAAGTTCTGTTCACAGGACTTGGTATCATCATCATCATCATCATCATCATCATCATCATCATCAAAATTTATATCCTGCCTGTCCCATGCTAAAGCAAATGCCTAAGGCAGCTTACCAATAAATGCACAATGTATGACAATATGTCACACACACACACACACACACACACACACACACACACGAGCCATGGGGGGATGACTTTTTTTTCCCAGAAAGAAGCAGCCAAGCCACATAACAATTAGAGGTGCAGAGAGCAGACATCAACCCATCAAGCAAATGTCAGACCAAAGAGACATAATTTGATCCCTTGCAAAAAGCCATGGGTGCCATTGGAGGGAGGGGGTAGTTCTTAATTCCCTTGGAAGGGAATTCCATAGTTGTGGTGCCACTACAGAGAAGAATCAGAGAAGGTAAGTCTTGCCTCACAAACCTTTTGGAATTCTTTGAAAAGGTCAATAGGCACGTGGATGTGGGTGAACCTGTGGATATCATATACCTGGATTTTCAGAAGGCATTTGACACGGTCCCCCACCAAAGACTGCTGAAGAAACTTCACAGTCAGGGAATAAGAGGGCAGGTCCTCTTATGGATCCAGAATTGGTTGAGGGCCAGGAAACAGAGAGTGGGGGTCAATGGGCAATTTTCAGAATGGAGAGAGGTGAAAAGCGGAGTGCCCCAGGGATCTGTCTTGGGGCCCGTGCTTTTCAACTTATTCATAAATGACCTGGAGACAGGGATAAGCAGTGAGGTGGCCAAGTTTGCGGATGACACAAAACTTTTCCGGGTGGTAAAAACCAGAGACGATTGTGAAGAGCTCCAGAAGGATCTCTCCCAGTTGGGGGAATGGGCAGCCAAATGGCAGATGCGTTTCAACATAGACAAATGTAAAGTGATGCACATTGGGGCAAAAAACCAAAACTTTACCTATAGGCTAATGGGTTCTGAGCTGTCTGTGACAGCTCAGGAGAGAGATCTTGGGGTGCTGGTGGACAATTCAATGAAGATATCGACCCAGTGTGCAGCAGCAATTAAGAAGGCCAATTCCATGCTTGGGGTCATTAAAAAAGGGGTTGAGAATAAAACAGCCAATATTATCATGCCATTGTACAAATCGATGGTAAGGCCACACCTGGAATATTGTGTCCAGTTCTGGTCGCCGCATCTCAAAAAGGACATAGTGGAGTTGGAAAAGGTGCAGAAGAGAGCGACAAAAATGATTACGGGGCTGGGGCACCTCCCTTATGAAGAAAGACTGCAGCGTTTGGGGCTCTTCAGTCTAGAAAAAAGGCGCCTGAGGGGGGACATGATTGAAACATACAAAATTATGCATGGAAGGGATAAAGTCGATAGAGGGATGTTCTTTTCCCTCTCTCAAAACACCAGAACCAGGGGGCATCCACTAAAGCTGAGGGTTGGGAGAGTTAAAACAGATAAAAGGAAGTACTTTTTTACCCAGCGGGTAGTTAATCTGTGGAACTCCTTGCCACAGGAGGTGGTGATGGCATCTGGTCTTGATGCCTTTAAGAGGGGATTGGACAGATTTCTGGAGGAAAGGTCCATCATGGGCTATAGGCAATGATGGATTGTGCAACCTCCTTACAAAGGTGGTGGGCTACTGGTACCGGGTGCAAGGGAGTGGCAACAGGATGTAAGCATCTTGTTGTTACATGCCTCCCTGGGGCACCTGGTGGGCCGCTGTGAGATACAGGAAGCTGGACTAGATGGGCCTTTGGCCTGATCCAGCAGGGCTCTTCTTATGTTCTTATGTTCTTATAATCACCCCATGCTGCCATCCTTCTAACTTGTGTCAGAGGTGACTTGAAGAAGAGCTATCTCAGATGACCTAAGAGGGCAGGCCAGAATGTATAGGAGAAGATAACCTTGACCCAAGCCATGAAGGGCTTTAAAGGTGAGCTTTATCAGCACCTTGAATTGGACCAGGAAATGAAAAGGCAGCCAGTGCAGTCGCTCGTTTCCTAATTTTTATTTCCAGTTTCCTTATTCTGAAAAGTTGAAGCATGAAATCTGATTGGGTGCCTTGATGAAACTGCTTTGAGTACCCTTTGGGGAGAAAGGAAGGATACTGACCAACCAACCAACCAACCAACCAACCAACCAACCAACCAACCAAATAAATAAATAAATAAATAAATACTGTAGTTCCAAAAACATACATGTATTTTTCCAATGTTCATAATTTATTCTGAAGATTGAATTTGCATTGTTTTGACCCCATATATGTCAGAGATTTATGAATTGCAATCCATAGATCTCCAATGGGGAACAGCACATGTCCAGGTGCAATGAAAATAATGAAAATAACTTTCCTGGATGAAAGTTTTGGACTTTGCGGAAATGGATAAACTTACAATTTTACTTAAACAGAAATCAGTAAACCTTTTCATGAATATTTGTAAACTGCTTGTCGACTTTTTGCATGTGAGAGAAAAAAATGACTTAATGATATGCTGATTTGCAGAATAGAATTAATGGAAATAGATTAAAATGACTTTAATAGGGGAAATTAACTGGATAGTACAAGAAGACCTGCTGGGATACATTTTGTTGATTTTGAAATTTTGACTGGGTAGTAAGAAAACTATACGTAAGAAATATATATGTAAGTAGGATATAAATCTTGCTGAGATTTAGAGTTTTTTTATTAGTTAGATAAAATTAAAAAGTATTAAAAAAGCAAAGAAAAGAGGAAAATCCTTGTCACTTGGACAAAGTAAACAGTGACAAACTCCAAATTTAAATTCAGCTCAGAAGAAGAAGCCGATGCAACTCTGCTGAATATGCAAAATTGAAGGCAAAAGGGAAGCACTTCTAGACAGTGGGTACTTGTTGCTAGGTTGATGGATTGCCAGAATCACAGAGATGTTTGTCAGTCAAGTTACAATTATTCAGAAACAATACAATCATCTCAAGTGGCCTCCAACAGGGCAGCTTTAAAAGATGAGCCAAAACTTTGCAGGATGTGTCTATTATGGGACCGAATCATTTCAGGCTGCAGAAAGGAAACATAATGTTTGAATATCCCCTCACAAATAGCATGTCAGAAAGAATGCTGTAGGCTTAGCATTCTTCACATGGTACCTTTTAAAGCATAGAGATTTATTTATTTATTTATTTATTTATTATTATTCACCCAAGGGAACACTCAAAGGTTCCCACATTTGTATACTGTAATGGAACAGTCTAGTAAGGGGTATGTTCTATGTTGCTTCTGCTCATTCCTTGTAGTTCCAAAATGTGGAGATCCACATTTTTAAAAATGCATTATAATCAGTGATGGGATCCACAAATTGAGAAGGGGAATGCTGGGTGGGACTTACGCGGGACTTCCACATGATTGGCTGCCTGTCCGCAGCATTCCGCGGCTGCCCTGGCCTCAGGGGGGCTGCCCCCGGTTGGCGCGCCCCACTGCTGCTCGCCCAGGCACCCAGCGCACTCCCACCTGTCCTCCACGGCGAGCAGGAGCCCCCCCCGAGGCCAGGGCAACCGCGGAACGCTGCAGACGGGCTGCCAATCATGTGTAAGTCCCGCCTATGTCCCGCCCAGTGTTCCCCTTCTCAATTTGCGGATCCCATCGCTGATTATAATTATACCTTGCTCTGTCCCACGATCTCAGAGCGGCTTATAGCTAAATCAGTGAAGAAGGAAATAGTGGACTGCAATGCAACAACATTTTAGAAAAAATAGTATGAAACAAAAGCAGACATCATGAAAATATTAATTGTGATTTGATAGGGGGAGTCAAGGATATCTTTCACTATAAGAGATTTCATTGGCTATACAACTAGAGATCCTATTTGAAATCAATATCAGCACAGCAGTTTTCTTTGCAGCTGAAACTGGCAGAAAGTTTCTTTCCTTCTCCTCCTTCCGCCAAAGTGATATTCAGATTATGCTAGTATAATATCATATTGCAATCTATTCCCATCTCAAAGAAGTATCTCCAATTATTTCACTGTTATTACGGTGGAAATTAGAATCTAGACAAATGGTTAATTACCATTTGAATAATCGTAAAAATGGCATGTCAAAACTAATCTAGAAATTATTTATAAAGCGCAAATGTGCACTGCTTTCCAAAGTTTCCTCGAGATCTATGGCGCTTACTAGCAGGAAAGTAAATCATGTAACTCATGTATGTGAGCATGTGTGAGAAAGACCCAGATGTAATGTGCAGATACAGATGTGAAAACCTGCTTTTCCCCAAGAATAATTACACACTTGGGGTGCAAAACCCATGTGGGTTTCCTTACCCATGAGTCTTTTTCCCAATGAAACATGCCAAAAACTTTTGAATTGTTTTATTCTATGAGTTCTGAATCTTCCCAGACAGGCTTTGAATGTGTTGTTGCAAAACTCATGTGATTGTCAGTATTTGTGAGTTTTGAATCCTTGGGGGAGATGAGATGGCATTCTAAGATCAGCTCCCAGTCTTGCATATTATATGGCCATAACTCATCCACCTGTCTCCTCCAGGGCCTGCCTTAGGAGCTGTGGGGCCCAATGGCAGACATTTGTGCAGGGCCCCCACCCCCATGACCAGAAGGAGCAGCGGCAAGCCCGAGGCTGATGGCACCCTGTGCAAAGCATGGCACCTGGAAGTAGATAATAGCAAGGTGAAGATGTCACAGACAACTGATCTGGGGGGGGGGGCTGTTTTGGTGCTTTAGGACCCTGAGGCAGGCATGCAGGCATAAGGCTTGTTGAAAGGACCAGACAGAAGCCCAACCCTAGGCAGGCATAACACCCTGACTTTAAAGCCAGGCCCCTTGCAAAGGGACATAAATTCTCATGGTCAACCTCCATGGGGCAGGGGCAGCAAACCTCATCCAGGTAGCATTTAAAGCAGGCCAAGGATCACGGACAAGAACTACCCTGCCAGCCCCTCACACCAGAGGACAACTGAGGAGTGGGAGATGGGTCATCCCCTGCAGTGGTGGGATTCAAATAAATTAACAACTGGTTCTATGACGTCATAGCTGGAGCCAAAAAAAAACCCGAAGCCGAAGCGAGGTAAGGGAGTGGGCGGGGCCCGGCCATTTAACAACCGGTTCTATAGAACCTGGGCGAACCCCCTGAATCCCACCACTGATCCCCTGCCTTAGCTGACCTCCAGATGCACAGTGAAAGCCCAACTGCAAGGTTGTGTGTAGAATGGCCACCTGAGAAGGTACAGCATGCCAGTTAAGCCCCAGGCACTGCCCCTTCTAAAGCCACCAATCAGAAAGGCTGTTGGAGAGGCCAGCCAAATTTTGAAGCCTGCACTAAGCAGGAGGGGGTTCCAGGATAGCGCAGGCTGCTGACCCATAGCATTAGACTATGGTCTGGCCGACTGAAGATTGTCTTTCATTAATCAGAAGGTTAATGGAAACACCTTTTTCCTATGTGCATCAAACGAGGCCTGTGGTCAACTTACTGAATGCATAGGGGCAGTACACAGATGAAGTAGGGAGGAAAAAGAGAATTGCATTTGCACGTGTACCAATTATGCACAGGACTTACTGAAAGGTGGGTAGGTGAGACCTTCTTCTTCCCTGAGTTCACAATTTGATGCCATAATTCTTAAAGACTAACATAAAGATGTATAAAAATACATCACTGTGCTAACTTTTTCAAGAATTGCACTGCACTTCAAGTGTCAATGATTTCACACAGAGTAGACGTTCTGAACATCACAATCCTTTTACAGCTAGCCTCAAATTATCATTTAATTTTTGCAAAGAAGGGGGGAAGAAAACGTGATCTGCTACCAAGCTGTTCTTGTCATTATGCTCCATTTTGTTTTGGGTGGGATGAATTTATCAAGAACATGCACTCATATCAAGGAGCAAAAGGGGTAGACACATTAAGACATGAAAATGAATTAGCCTCAAAAAGCGAATTTTACATGACATTTCTATCTTACAAACCTGCACTTGTTTGTTTGGCTAGGATTTGGGATGAAATTTTCTTAGTGTCTGACATGCTATGAGGACAGATTTTCACATGGTTAAAATGTTCTTCAGTAATTGCTCTGGTGCATTAGGTACAAATAGGGTTTGATTCAACAGCAGCTAGGCAGGATTACTTTGATCTTTTCCCACATCTGAAAATGTCAGCCTCTACTCTCACATGGTCTTTATATTGACATTTCAATAATATTGCGGTTTAATTTGGAAACCTCACAGAAAGAAGAAAATCATCAGCAACGTCTGAGGACAGCATCCAACCAGATCACTGTGTCTCTTGAGAGTGGCCATCAGACAGACCTGGGGTACTCAAAAAGTGCATGAATAAGAGAGTTAGAAACACAATGAGAGCACAATCCTGACCTGGAGTTAGGTCGGCACAGTTAGGCCAGAAAAGTTTGACCAGCACAAGGGCCACTGTAAAGTATGTTTGGATGACTCTCAGAGTCAGGGAGGCCAGCACACAGATGTGCTCCATCCTCCCTGACTCCGAGAGTGGTCGAAACATGTTTTATGGTGGCCCTTGTGCCGGCCAAACTTTGCTGGTCCAACTCTGCCAGTCTAACTCCAGGTTAGGATTGTGCTCTTGAGAGTCATATCTTATTCTCCATCCCATCCACCCCACCCTGCTGGTACACCCACACCAAAAACGAGCATCTGTATCCAGCGGAGGGGAGAACTGGATGCTTCAGAGGATAAAGGAGAATTATTTCCCCTTTCCCATCCACAAGCTTCGTGGTCTGCAGTGGGTTTCCTCAGACCTGCACCAGCCCCAGGCAACATGTGTCAAAGGAGACAAAGGTTATAGCACCATTCCAGGATTAGGTAAGGCAGGAGTGAAATTATGAAATGGAGGTGGAGCCAGGGTCTCTCACTGTGTCTGTCAGTCTAATTCAGTAGTATTCAAACTTTTTAGACTAGGACCCACTTTTTAGAATGGCACTCGTGTCGGGACCCACCGAAGAGATGTCATTAACCTGGGAGTGGTGTTTTAGCAGGAAGTGACATCATCATGCGGGAAGTGCTGTCATTGTAACATAATAAAATGACATTCCTAAAAAGCAAATTGGCATTCTTGGACTGCAGCAATTGTACAACTATGAAACATCCCTGACAGAAAGCAACATTAGGACAAAATATGATGTAAAAGCACTGAACAGAAAACAAAATGTAAATTGCAAATTCAATTGCAAATTCAAACTGTAAACACTCACAAAAGGAATATAACAAGAGTAAGGGCTGCAGTTTCCAATATGGCTGCTCCCCGCTTTCTGCGACCCACCTGACATCAGGTATAGTTTGAATAACACTGGTCTAATTAAATAAAGAAACTTTTGTGGGAAGAAGTTCTAGAATCCCAAGCTTAGGCCTCTGTGGTTGCTATCGTACACATGACTTCATCTATAGCAGCATCATTAACCACAGGATAAATCAGATGTCCATTTGGACTCTGCTGCCTAGTGCTGTAGCGAACGCTTGTAATTATCTGACTTGGAATACACGCATTGCATCATTCTCAACTGTATTACGAGTCAAGAAGCATTTCCCCCCAAAGCTGTTCCCTGGCTCAGACTGTAAAATGAGATTCTGTAACACATGCTTAGCATTCAATAGACAAGGCGGTCAAAGTCAGCTGCTTTGCAGGTGCAGGCGCAAATGTTCTTAAATGTTCAGTCTGAACACTGGAGAAATGCTTGTTGACTGCAGTGAACTACACACCACCACCCAACGAAGCAGCCTTTCATTTGGGCCAGTATCTTCTTCGTGTGGTTCAAATGTCTTCGTTGTTTCTTGTAACTCTTTTACGGGGTTGATGACTCACATTCAGATCTAAAATCCTTGTATCTCCAGGAACTTTTCTTTTTTTTTTTTTGAAAAGTTGAGTTTCTCTGTCAGCTCTTTGCCATCGTGGAGCCTGGGAATACAGTTTTTAGGAGGGAGTACGCTAAAATATATGCATGTGGTATCACCAGTGTGCATGCACCAACATTACAAGCCACAAAGAACTCTTGGAAAATAGATGTTTTCTTTTGAATGCCTACTCTTGTAATTACCAAGCCAATTCTGAATCAAAGAGCATAGCAGTTGATCCATCATCAATGCTACTTCATGCTTGCAAACACATTACACACACACACATTTTCAAACATGTATGTACCAAGGAACAATTGTTAAGCATTGAAGTCAAGCAGAATCGTGTTCAGAGTCAGTGACATATTTCAGTGATTAAGGGCACAATCCTATCCAACTTTGTAGCACTGATGCAGCTGTGCCAACAGGGTGCACACTCTATCCTGCAATGGGGAGGGCAGGGATAAGGGCAGTGGTGGGATTCAAATAAATTAACAACCGGTTCTATGTCCTTCAGGGCAGCCACTGCCTTTCTTCCCTCTCCCAACCTAAAATTAGCAACCGGTTCTGCAGAATAGGTAAGAACTGGCTGAATCCCACCACTGGGTAAGGGGACATGTGTTGCCTTACCCTCGGGCTGCATCAGCACTGGAAAGTTGGATAGGATTGGGCTTTAAGTCCATTGTACAAAAAAAGAATTATAAAACGAAAAGAAAACATTCATGTACATCCATGCCAATATTGTATGCTAAAACACTATTTCAGATGTGTTCATGCTGTGCTGACAGGCATATCAAAAGACAAAACAAGCAAAGCAAGGAAAGGCAAACAAATGGTCAAATATTTAATGTGAAAGTGATAAGATGGATAGTAACTTGGAACAGTAATACAAGGGTCAAAGGAGTGACACACACCACTAAGTCAACCTAAGTACCAGTACCAGTACCTCATCTGAAGTACCTGTGAAAAATGTTACATCTGTTTAATAGCCAGTGAATGTGGATGCTGACAATATCTGACAATATCTGTTTGAAAATAGACACTGGATAGTGATTCATCCAGCTTAAAATAATGTGGTCAAATGAAGGAGGGTTAGAGAAAAGAAAAGAAAACTTCAGACAAGTAATGATGCTGAAAAAAAAGACTAGCATTTTGTTTTTCAAAAACATAATAATATACATTTTCTATCACAGTGTTCAGCAAATTACTGGTTTTAAAAGGTAAAAGGAAGAATGGCCCATGTCGGGCATACAATTACAATTGACATTTATGAGCCTACCAGTGATGGCAGTCATTTGCCATGAAAAAAATAACCCCTCTTTTTGTTAATGTTCCTTCTCACTCATCTTTAATTAGAACAGTTCCTCTCACGTCAATAGCTTTCTCCAGAGCAAAGAGTTTCATACAGTGGCTTCAAACACCAGGCCTGGCCTCCTGTGTCCAAGCACAGCCTTCCCCACCTCCCCCCCCCCACAAAGACCAAGAGGAGCACTGCCTTCTCTGAGGCTTCAACACAGAACCTTCCAACTATGCAGTAGTGTAGCTGAGGCCTTCTACACTGCTGTGACTATGAGACCTCCATGCGGCTCCACTCGCAAGAGGTGTTTTTCCAGTCAATCTGCCGAGCCACAGCAGCATCCTTGCCACAGCTACTTTCCCCCTCAGCTAACATGGGAGACAAAAAGCCTTCTCTGATTGATGGGAGTCAACCTCCCTGGCCATGCCAGTGAAAACTCCAAATGCTGGCCATTATACCATCCAGGAGACAGCGAACAAGGGGCTCCTGCACTCCTTGCCATCTTCCCCCATGATCTCCTTGCCAAGACCTTGTGGTGGTGTTGGATGGTTGTTTGTTGTCACTTTTAAAGAACAATGCATTAGAGTGGTTCACACACACACACACACACACACACACACACACAGACGGTCAGCTGATCATTATAAAAGACTACAATTAGGTATGGAAATCGGAGCCTTCTTTTGAACTCCATTCAAAACAGATAAATGCATAAACTCACTGAAGTCAAAGTAGATTAAAAAGAAGAAATTATGGAAGACAAAGTTGCTTGCCAGCATTGCCAGATAATGTGGGAGACCAGGAGGACTATCCAGAGCTGGCAATATGTTTGCCATCTTTGCCAAAAAGCCAGATGGTCCAGTTACATAAAAGCACCCAGAGCTTGAAAAGATAATGTTGCAATTCTTATTTATAGTTGAAAATGGGGGCTAAATTCTAATTTAGGACAAGTCATCTTGGACCCATGTTATTGCCAGTTCGTACGGGAAGGTTAAAAAAAATAAGGGATCATCTACAGGGACTTGGAATGAGATCTGCTAGAAGCAATACAACAAGGCTTTTCTTTCCATCTATTAAAAAAATATTGGTTACAAGGAACCTCCTTATACCTAAATATTAGCATGGCTTACTTACAAAGAGAAAGGCTCAAGGAGGAAGACATAAATCTGTTGTATTACGAGAGAAAGGTAACAAAACATTCTGGTACTTAGCTAATGATGTAGATGTGAAGGTCAGGTAGAAGATCAGTTGCTGAAGACAAAAGTTCCCAACCCCAGCATGGCAACCAGCTTAGAATTGCCAAAGAGTTTACAATGAACAATTGCCAAAGAGCTTACAATGGCCATGTTCTCACCTTGCTGTATCTTCTCTTTGACAGTCAGAGCAAGGTGACTACCTCAAGGCAGAGCTATATCCCGATTCGAAATATGAGGATGCTCCTACTTGTCATCAGATGACTGATGGCCAGCACTACCCCCGGTGGCATGAATCAGTTTCTCAACACCACCACCCCCAACAGGCCCAGGGATAGGGTGAGGAGTCCTCAGAATCTTGTTGGGGAGACCACCCCTGTCAACTAACCCACTAGGGCATGGACCCTTTGCAGGGGAGTGGCAATGAGATGCACATATCTAGTTGTGTTGTATGTTCCCTGAGGCATCTGGTGGGCCACTGCGAGATGCAAGAAGCTGGACTAGATGGGCCTTTGGCCTGATCCAGTGGGAATCTTCTTATGTTCTTATGACCTGAAACATGGGGTTGGGTAAGGTGAAGGGCCTGAGGAACCTCCCCATTTTTCTTCCCAGACCTCTGTGAGATCTGATGCCTCACCTTGAGCCTCTGTGTCCTGACCTCTCCATGAACCAGGATCCCTGGTCACTGTTGCCTAAGTGCATTTGCCTGGACTTCTGATCACTGGATCAACCTTGTCCGAAGAGACCTTTTTCAACGCCACCTACCTGGCAGCAAAAGGTCAAACCATACATGGCGAATGATTCCTAACACTGGGAACCTTTGATGTTTCCTCATCATCACCTGTACCAGCCTCTCTATCTGCTTTTTCCCTCTCCAGAGCCTGAAGCCTGGCTAACATACTTTTCCAGTCTTCCACCCCACCTTCATCGTCAGAAGAATGATCACTAGGCACTGCCTGCGAAGCAGAGCTCTTGGCAGCCATGCCACCAGATTTTTGAGCGCTCTTAGGCATGACAGAGCAATCAAATCCAAAGCCCAAGGTTGTAGAATTTACTGGCTACAAGACTCCCAAGCCACACCCCAACACAGAATACACTCAAAACCCTGAAAAACTGCTGAGGAGCTCAGATAGCCCATCACACTGAGTGACTAATAAAACCACCAAGCCCCCTTCCCAGTAGTTCACAGTTTGCCTTTGAAGGGATTTAAAATCCTTGGCCCCTCTAAGTAGGGTTACCAGATACAGAGTGCGTATACCTTCAACCATTGTCTAGAAGAGGGAATTTTGCCTTTTTAAACTCTTCCATGATGAGCTGCACCTGCCCAAATTCTCCCTTTTAGACAATGGATAGGCACTCTATCCCAGTTTGTATCTGGGAACCCTACCCCTAAGCAGTTCAGCCCACTAGAATATTTCCTTTATTATATTTATTTATTTTATTTATTTAAGAAATTTCTACCCCGCCTTTCCTCTGCCAGGCAGATGTCCAAGGCGGCTTACAATATTAAAAAGGATAAAAATAAAATATAACAGTTAACATTAAAAACAATTAAAACAGTATTAAACAATAAACAATCAAGATTAAAAACACAAACAATTTAAAAACAATTAAAAAATAAAATAAGACACAAGCCCCGTGGATCATAATAACCAGCCAGCCAACCTGTCAACAATTGAAAGCTTTTTGGAATAAAAAGGTCTTCAGCCCCCGCCGAAATGTAAACAGAGAGGGAGCAGTTCTCAATTCGAGGGGAAGGGTGTTCCAGAGTTGGGGGGCCACCACCGAGAAGGCCCTCTTCCTGGCCGCCACTCCTCTTACTTCTCCTGGTGGCGGCACAGTCAGAAGGGCCCCCCCCAGATGATCTAAGAGTACGGGTTGGATTATATAGAAGGAGGCGGTCCCTCAAATACCCCGGACCCGAGCCGTAAAGGGCTTTAAAAGTCAAAACTAGCACTTTGAATTGGGCCCGGAACAGAACCGGCAGCCAGTGTAGTCGCCGAAGCAGCGGCTCGACAGAGTCAAACCGACGTGCCCCAGCAACCACCCGAGCCGCCGCGTTCTGTACTAGTTGTAATTTCCAGACCGTCTTCAAAGGCAGCCCCACGTAGAGCGCATTGCAATAATCTAATCTAGATGTCACTAGGGCATGGGTCACTGTGGCCAGGTCCGCACAGCTCAGGTACGGCCGCAGCTGGCGGATCAGCCGAAGCTGAGCAAAGGCTCCCCTGGCCACCGCCGCCACCTGGGACTCCAGGTGTAGCTGTGAATCCAGGAGAACCCCCAAGCTGCGAACCTGCTCCTTCAGAGGAAGTGCGACCCCATTCAGAGCAGGACGATAGTCCAATACCCGAGCTGTGGATTTCCGAACCAAAAGCACCTCTGTCTTATCCGGATTTAATTTCAGCTTGTTCGCCCGCATCCAGCCCCCAACTGCCTCCAGACAGTGATCCAGGACCTCAACCGCCTCCTCAGAATCAGGGGGAAAGGAGAGATAAAGTTGGGTGTCATCAGCATATTGATGGCACCCCACTCCGAACCCCCGGATGACCTCTCCCAGCGGTTTCATGTAGATGTTAAACAGCATGGGGGATAAGATGGAACCTTGCGGCACCCCAAACCTAAGAGGTCGGGGTGCCGAACAAGAGTCCCCCAGCACCACCTTCTGGGATCTGTCAGCCAGGAAGGAGCGGAACCACTTCAAAACAGTGCCTCCAAGCCCCAACCCGGCCAATCGACCCAGAAGGACACCATGGTCGATGGTGTCGAAAGCCGCCGAGAGGTCCAGCAGGACTAACAGGGTCGCACTTCCCCCGTCCATCCCCCGGCGCAGGTCATCCACCAAGGCGACCAAGGCAGTCTCCGTCCTGAACCCCGGCCTGAAGCCAGATTGGAATGGGTCCAGATAATCCGTTT
>JAJKFI010000194.1:308773-330315 GCA_029204185.1 Lerista edwardsae | reverse complement strand
CCAGATTGGAATGGGTCCAGATAATCCGTTTCCTCCAGAACCCTCTGAAGCTGGGACGCCACCACCCGCTCAATCACCTTGCCCAGAAATGGGATATTGGAGACTGGCCGAAAGTTGTTTAAATTTGAGGGATCCAGGGAGGGCTTCTTCAGGAGGGGGCGAACCACCGCCCGCTTCAAAGCAGGCGGGAGCACCCCCTCCTTCAGAGATGCATTCACCACCCTCCCTGTCCACTCGGCCAGCCCTCCCCGGGCAGCTCTAATTAGCCATGCCGGGCAAGGGTCGAGCGGGCAAGTAGCAGGTCTCACACTCCAGAGAATCCTGTCCACATCCTCAGGCTCTACAAACTGAAAAGAATCCCAAATGATAGGATAGACAGGTTCCCCGGGGACATCACTAGATCTGCCCACAGCAGCGTCCAAGTCATGCCGGATCTGATCGACCTTGTCTGCAAAATGTCGAGCGAACTCGTCACAGCGAGCCTCCGTGTGCTCCTCCCCACCAGTAAGGGGGGCAAGATGTAACAGACTGCGGACCACACGGAAGAGCTCAGCCGGACGGTTCTCTGCAGACGCAATGGTGGCAGAGAGGTGAGCTCTCTTAGCCACCACCACTGCTCTAGAATAAACTTTCAATTGGGCCTTAGCCCGTGTCCGGTCAGATACGGCACGAGTCTTTCGCCACCGACGCTCTAGTCGTCTGCTCTGTCGCTTCATCGTTCGCAGCTCCTCAGAAAACCAAGGAGCCGCTCTGATTCTGCGACTGGGCATAGGACACTCAGGAGCAATCTCATCCAGGGCCCTGGCCATCTCCATATTCCAGAGGTCCACCAGGGCACCAGGTGGATCTCCAACTCTGGCAACAGGAAAATCCCCCAGAGCCCTCAGGAATCCATCTGGATCCATCAGCCTCCGAGGGCGAATCATAGAATGCGATCCCCCGCCATTGCAGAGGTGAGAAGCCGCAACAAGCCTAAATCCCACCAGACAGTGATCTGTCCATGACAAAGGAGTGATCTTAATCTCCTCCACCTCCAGATCACCATCAACCTGCCCCGCAGTAAACACCAGGTCCAACGTGTGTCCCGCATCATGCGTCGGGGCAGATATTCTTTGAGACAGACCCATGGTTGCCATGGAGGCCATGAAGTCCTGAGCCGCAGATGTTGCCGGGGCCTCGGCATGGACATTAAAGTCCCCCAACACCAGAAGGCGGGGGGACTCCAACACCACGCTCGAGACCAGCTCCGTCAGCTCAGGCAGGGAGACTGCTGGGCAGCAAGGCGGGCGGTACACCAGCAGAATCCCCGTTCTGTCTCGCCCCTCCAACACAACGCGAAGGCACTCAAACCCGGTGGACTGCTGAACAGGGTATCTGGTGAGACGGATGAAGTCCCGATAGACCATCGCAACCCCACCTCCCCGCCCCTGTAGCCGTGGCTGCTGCAGTACCCGGAAACCCAGTGGACAAAGCTGGGAAAGATTGACCCCGCCCAGCTCATCCAGCCAGGTCTCCGTGATACATACCAGGTCGGCTTTCTCCTCCAAGATTAAATCATGGATAGGAGAGGTCTTATTATTCACCGACCTGGCATTCAGAAGCAGCAGCTTCAGACTCAGGGGACTGTTGCCAGGATTTCCAAGGGTCAGAGGGATGAGGGAAGGGCCAGAAAGAGGGACAGTCTGTCTACAACTGACCCTCCTTCTCCTGTAATGTCCAGCCCCGACCCCACCGCCATATCTTCCGTAACCCGTAACTCTGCTAATGGTGGCCTCCCTCCTTCCCCCTGAGCTCCCTCGAGGTGTCAAACACATAATTCCGGCGGGAGCGACTTACAAGCCAACCACCAGCACAATACAAAAAACTAAAAAACACCCCCCACACACACACACACACTCCCACCAACAACCGGTGCAGCAGCCCTCACCCCACTCCCACTGAGGCTTGGGCTGCTGCAGGCCTCTGCCTCCCTCTCACTGAGGCAGAGGTCCTCGCTCCTTCCCTCCCTGCCCCCCTCTCACAGAGGCAGGGATAACCTTCCACTCCCTGGCCAGACTCTCACTCCGGCCAGGAAGTCACACTCGTACAATCACTCACTCAGTTAAAAGGCTGGGGTTGGCTTGTTGACAGGTGACTAGGCTCCAACAGTAAAGGCGTGGCTGGAGCGTGACGATCCACAGGACGGTAAACCAGGAGGCAGCCAGGACACAGCAACAGCAGCAGATGGTATAGGCTCCCGGCTCAGCTCCCCAGGCGAAGAGCCACGGGCAAAGAGCCCTTTGGCTCTTGCCCTTCGGTTCGCGGCAAAGGCTCGCGCCTCTGGCAAGCCCGAGGCCTTAAGCTGGAACTGACCTGCAGGGAACAGAAGCCAAATGGTGCCTGAGTTTGCCGGCCCGGCCTCCGCACAGGTGTCTCAATTAGTGGCTCCACTCCACCCCCAGCAGCCCCAGCAGCCTGATCTTAAAGGGGGCTCTGGCAAGCCCGAGGCCTTAAGCTGGAACTGACCTGCAGGGAACAGAAGCCAAATGGTGCGTTTGGCTGCAAGGAGGCTGTGGCCCCTTTAAATTCAGTTAACTGAAAGAATTGTCTCTGGCCCTTTAAGGTCCTTAAAGCCTACACACAAAATGGCTGCCGCAATGCAGCCACACAAAGAAGGCTCTGAAATGGCTGCAGCCTGAAGCCCAGGTAAGCCACCAGGAAAGCACTCAGACCTCCCTCCTTGCCCCCATACAAGCTTGCCCTTAGTGGGGCTAGAAAAGCATGACCAACCGGGGTGGTTGATCCCCGGGGGGGGGGGGATAAACCTCCTAGCAGGCAAGGAGGCCCCTGCGTGAGCCTGACTCACAAAGGTAGGGGGAAGAGCAGCGCAGTCCAGCACTACTGCCTGCTTCAAACAAAACGGCAGACTGAGGGTGCCATCCTAAACTGAGTTAGGCCGGCATAAAGGAAACTGTAAAGGACACTCCCTGACTCCGAGAGTAGTCCAAACACCCTTTATGGAGGCCCTTGTGCTGGCCAAACTTAGCTGGCTTATTTATGCCGGCCTAACTCCAGTTTAGGATTGCGCTCTGAGCCTTGAAGGCAAAGAGCCTTCAGAATCTCAGCCTGCCCAGCCCCCTCAGCCAATGAGCTGCCCCCATTTTCCCACCTCTGCCTAGCCTGCAACAGAGCACAGGATAAAATGGTGGGTGAAGCTATCAGGGAGCTGTTGTGTATTTGTGTAAATAGTAGCAGAGTTGGGGGCTTGGAGACCCATTCTAGCGCTTGCCTTAGCGCTCCGAAGCGAAGGATGGAAGCAATCGCCACATTTCCATAACAAAGTCTCTTTATTGTAGCGAAAGTAAGAAAGGTACAAAGGTTCAATCTGCCGGCTAGGAAGCCGGTAAGGTCTGGGCCGCTCGCAGGCGGCGTTTCAGTGCAGCTTTACATCTTAAGCACACACAGTGAAAAACTCCTTCTAACAACAGAACAAAGGGATGCAGCCAGAGTGTATCTGGTAGGTGGATACCTGAAGACCCCTTGTGCCCCATTTTACCCAATGGGGTGACTCTTAGAACACTATGAGCTCATGGGAATGTGCAGTGTTTTGCAGCCAGGGCTTCCCGTGTGAAACTGCCTGCTTATTCTACACTATCTTAAAAGGGAGTCCAACTACTATCCCTAACAAGCTGGGAAGCTGCCTGCTGAAGGACACACAGGTGTTCTATCTGATCCTCAGACGGAGAGACGGAATGCCAGTTTCAGCCAGTTCTGGACTGTGAGATGTGAAACTGCAACAGGAGCTTCATCATAAATATGTAAAGTGACTCCTTAGTGGGGAATGTTGAACCGATGGTAGTCTTCTTGCAGCAGGCGATAGAGTTGTGCAGAAGGAAACTTGGCTGAGAATAAGTTTAGATTATTCCTTATCACTTTTCTTCTCTGTGTTATGTATGCCAATAAAGGATTGAAAAAAGGGGATTGGACAGATTTATGAAAGAAAAATCCATCAGATTACAAGTCATGATGTCTGTTTACAACCTGAATGCCAGATCAAGGAAGTGGCAAGAAGATACAGGCATCCTGTTGTTTGTGCGCTCCCAGAGGCTTCTGATGGGCCACTGTGAGATACAGAAAGCTGAACTTAGGCTTTGGCCTGGCCCAGCAAGGCTCTTATGTATTAATCATAAAAAAAACAGCAGCATGGCATGATTGTATGCTAAATATTCTTGAAGACAAATTTAGTGAAAACGGATACTGGGGGGGGGGAGTCAATAGCCACTACCAGAAAAGCCATTGGAGCTCCCAAACGACATCTGGCTCCCCAGGAAAGAGAATATTGGCCTTGGCAGCCCCACTAACCGCAATTGAGGTCTAATTAAGCATGTAGCCAATGCCTCTCTGGTGGGAAAGAAAAATGGGTTCAATTCATGAGGGAAGGGACCTGACTAATTCTTCTGGCTAGCCTCTTGTCGATCATAGGCAAGCTTCATGCCAAGCATCTGATTGGAAGGCTCGCCGATTGGGCCCATCTTAAATCGTTGCCAGGAAGGGAACAAATTGGTTTCCGTAAGGGCGCATCCTCGCTTGATCATGTCTTCCTTTTATCTTATCTTGTAGAGAAGTACATGGTCCACCATCAAGGATCCCTTTTTGTCACCTTTATTGATCTCAAAGGGGCACTTGACTCCATAAACAGAGGGAAGTTATGGAGCAAACTTGCCGCCGGGGAAATTGACCCCCGCCTCCTTTTTCTTTTGCGCCGGCTTCATCACTCAAATTTTTGCCAGGTCCACACCAATCACGAAGGTGGGCTCTCAGTTTCCCATCTCCATTGGTGTCCAACAAGGGTATATTCTTGCTCCCCTTCTTTTCAATCTTTTCCTTGCAGATCTTTGCCCTCATCTCTTCAAATGTGAAAAATCAGCCCCTTCCCTCACTGGGGATCCTCTCCCTATTCTATACGCGGACGATGCCGTCCAAATGGCCATTTCTAGACCTGGACTGTGTAAACTTCTTACCTTGTTCCAAGAATACTGCATAACCAATGACCTTGTTATTAATACCGATAAAACTAAAATTATGGTCTTTTCTAGATCTTGGGCCCCTTTTACCTGGAAGATAGGGCATCACCAATATCAGCAAGTCAAACTTTTTAAGTATTTAGGAGTCACTTTTCACTTTCACCATAGCTGGATTCAGCATAGAAATTCTGTCATTTTCTCCACCACCCATCAGTTGAATGCAGTAGCCCGCTTCCACTATAGTAGTAGAAACCAATATGTGCTCAAGATCAAAACCCTGAGTCATCTATTGTATGGAGTTCCCATCTGGATCGGAGTGGCCAACAAAGTCTTAGACCAAGTGATGGCTCCCTTCCTCAGGCGCATCTTAGGGGTGCCAA
Organism: Lerista edwardsae; assembly: GCA_029204185.1. Taxonomy (NCBI): domain Eukaryota; kingdom Metazoa; phylum Chordata; class Lepidosauria; order Squamata; family Scincidae; genus Lerista; species Lerista edwardsae. The sequence continues at coordinate 324,932 of JAJKFI010000194.1, read as the reverse complement.
ATTCAATCAGACTTGCCACTCTGATATTAGAACTTGGATTTCACCTGCCCACTACAATGGCATGGTCCCTAGCATTTAAGTTCTGGCGGCGCATTCACTTCAATTCCTACCCCAATTCACTTCTTGTATCTCTGTTAAAAGACTCTTACCACTTCAAATGGTTCACCCTTATAGAATCCAAACTGCAATCCTTGAACATCTCTTTTGAATCTTTAGCTGAGTCCAATCCCATTAGGGCTCATCTCATAATTAAAACCAAGCTTTGGGAATCAGAATCCCAACTACTCTTTGCTAATACTAATCCTACTTCCCCCCCCCTCTTCTTCAATTTGCTTCCCTCCCTGGGCCGACCTCATAATTATTTCAGTGAATTAATCCCTCAAAAAGGAGAGCTTTTATGTTGGCCCATTTCAATATTTTTCCATCTTCTGTTTTACATGGTAGATACCATAATATCCTGCACGACAACAGATTTTGCCACTTCTGCGCCCTTGAACCTGATTCAGTACTCAATATCCTTTGCCATTGTCCAGCACATCAATCCCTCCATAGTATATACCTTAATCCCCTGTTCTCTTCTTGCCCGGTTTCGCCTGATGCCCTGGTGTGTAGTCTCCTTGGTGACAGCAACGCGGCCATTACTGAGTTGGTCGCTGGTTTTCTCCTTGAGGTTATGAAAAAAAAACCCTAAATTAAATTGACTTGTTCCTTGTTCCTTGTCTCTCTACCTCTCCCCCTCACATGTTATTTGGTTTATTGTTTTGATCTAGAATTCTGCTTGTTTTAATGCCAATAAAGGTTTGGAATGGAATGGAATGGATTCTTCTGGCTCTCAATTCACAGCACATGCCAGGACCATTGGAAGGCCACGTATGGCAGCAAAAAGGCATCCCGCCTCATCCGTCTTCTAATTCAAACCGTGGAGGATAACTTCAGTGATGAGGCTGTTCTAGTAAGAAAAATGGAACAGACTAACTTGAAAATTCCCCTTTAAATTTTCCAGGTGAGAGATCAATGGACAGGCTAACTTGAAAATTCCCATTTCAATTTTCCAGGTTTTGAGACAGCCGTCCATTAAACACTCACATATCTAACCTTTTGCCCAAACCTGTGATGGGCATTCTCAAAGGGTGAGAGATCAACGGACACTCCAGTCCATCCTCTGCTCCCCCATGTTCTCAAAGCACCACATTTGTTGTGCTTTTCGCACGGTCAGATTCCCCTTTATATCTACTGTAGTTCCCAGGCAGTGGTGCCATTTGGGCTTTCCATCCCCGCAGTCAGAAAACGGCTCCAGTGTTGGAGCAAGTCAGTCAAAGGTACTGGAGGACAGCCCAGTCCCAGCTGTTCTCACACATGATGGGGGCCCCCTGTATTAATGCACAAGGTGAAGAAACATGAAGAGTCTGCTGCTGACATCTCTTTCCTCCTTTTTTTCCAGACCTGTTCCATCCAAGTGTTGACGGGCTTCCTGGAAGTGCGCTCTTTCAGGGAGGAGCTATGCTGCCAATTCTCTGCCCTTCTCCTGCTACTCCTGGGGGCCCTCTCCTTGCCCTGTAGCTCTGGCGACGAGTGTTGGCCATCTGGGGACTTGAGCCTGGCATGAAGGACATGCCAAAGAAGTGCTCTGACTCCTTCCCCAAAACTGTCACTCTTCTTTCCTTGTGGCAATGACCCTCATGCACATGCTTTGCTTGCTTACAGGGAAGCACTGGAAATGCTCCGGGTCTTTTTCAGAGCAGCCAAAGTGCCAGAAGACGCCCTCGGCTGCTTGCACCAACTGGGCAACCCCAGCACTTACCGGCTGGGGTGGTCCACTTTAGTGAGGTAAGAGACAGAACCCGAGCTCCCCAAAGAGTGGTGGGTGGGCACTGAGTGCAGCCAAGGGCATGGGAGTGCCTGTGCCGCCATGTGCCTTGCACTGCTTGGGTCACTCACACAGCCTTGTTCTCTCTGACAGAGCTCTGTGCAGCAGTCGGAGGGGTTGGGTCCTCCCCGCAGCTGAGCACTCGGTGGGCTTCCTGGCCCAGAAGATCCAACCTGGTCTCTACAAGAGCACCTTGGACTTTTACTCAGAGTTGAGAGTCCTAGAAAGTCCGAGAAGTGGTTGTGGCATCTCAGTGGGTTTGCTGCCCATAGAGTGAGGCAGATTTCCTTTCTCCCCACCCAGGGGAGGGAGAACGGAAGGGAGCACTCTGGTCCCCTCCCCAGTGGACTCACACAGTTTCCTCCTTTGTGCCTCCTGCTCTATCATGTGGAGGAGGAAGCCCATACCAGGTCACCAGACTCTCTCCTCTTTTGGCTGTACCATGGGAGTCTGATGGCAAAGAAGCTCAGCCTGCGGGGGATTTCGGGCCTCATCCTCAAGTCTGATATGATCTGGTAAGTCAAATGCAACGAACAGGTTTTCTCTTTCTCTGTGGTGGGAAAGAGGTATAATCCCTGTGCCCAGCTAAAGTAAAGAGCTGCAATAACTTCTTGCCACTTAAAGGAGCCTTTTTTTTCTTTCTTTCAGCAAGAAAACCTATGGAGTATCCAGTTGGTCGTCCTGAGCACACTTGGCTCAGTTGCACCACAGGAGCTCATGGACCACATGAGTATTGCTTGGCTTGGAGTCATTTCTCACAGAATTAAAAAAGTGAGGGCAATTTCAGACTGGGCTCCTTTCAGACTGCACGTAATTGACTGCCAGCCCAATCCTATGTATGTCTACTCAGAAGTAAACCTTATGGACTTCCATGGGAGCAACTCCCTGGTCAGCGGGTCTTGGATTGCAGCCCAAGATGCTATTCATTTGAGAGAATGGGAAAGGGAGGGATGGGAATGAGAATGGGGAAGTTGATGTAGCTCTTTTTCCTCAGACAGTAAAATGGCTCAGGTCAGAAACCAGATCTTTGTGGCACATCATCACAGGTGGGGGACAAGTGACTTTTAGTGTCACACTTCTGGTGACAATTCCTGTACATTTCCTCTTTGCAGGAGGTGGTTGCAGTGAGAGCAGCAGCCATCAGTCACCTGGGCCATCTGAGGAGCAGGGGCACAGTTCCTCCAACGGCTGAGGAAGCCATCACAGAACTGGTGACTGTCCTCATTCGCCTTGGGGATCACCCTGTGGTGGCTCTGGTGAGTGCCCATCAATGTGACTGATGTTACTGGGAGGGAGGAACGACCCCAAGAATCTGTCTCTTCTCACTGTCTCAGGATGCACCATTCTTTCCCACTTTGTCCTCCCCCATGTCCCCCACCCTGCTGGCATGAAAGAACCACATTCAGTATGATGTAAGCATAAATAAATGAACTGTTGATAAATGAACTGTATCATGGCATGTAATTTATATTTTGCAAAAATGAGACTTCATTCGCGAGTATAGAAGCTTAGCTTTAGCTGAATCTTTTGCTGGTTTGAATTGGAGAACAATTAGAGGCATTAGAGATAGCTAATGATTAGAGATGCATACAGTGTTAGTCTCTGACTTCAAATTCAAACATTGCATGTAGCCATCCCACAGTCAGTACTTTGTTTTGGGGAAGCGACTAGGACTTTGTAGGGTCCTAGAAGCCTCTCTGGGTACCCTTCTTCTCTTTGCCCCTGCACCATTTTTCCATTGAAATGCTTTCTCCCTGAAGCAACAATTTACCCCTAGGGTGCCATTGCAGCAAATTGCACTTTCAGAAGCAAATAAGACCTTGAGGGATGTTTCAGAAGCAAATAAGAGCTTCTGGCTAGAAAATTTGATGCAAATTTGACATTTTAGACCCAAAGAGAAAATGGAAATTTCATGTTTCAATAGGATGGAGTTTTGCTTCCTGGTGGAAGTTTAACCCTTTTTTATCCCACTCAAAGATACCTGGAAAATGTAATAAATTGGAAATCTTTTTTCCAGCTCTGCTAAAGGTGATTTAACTTCTAAAGGGATTTAACTGGGAGCAATATTGCAACTCAGGTAATTTGCATTTCACAGTGGATGGATACCCATCGACTGCTATCAAAACCCCTAGTATCAAATTGAATTGGAAGTAAGGTAGCATGATTTTCTCTGTGTTCAGAGCACCATAGCGTGTAAACTGCCCATTAATGCCTAGTTTTTCTTTGAGGTTTTTCTTCATGACTAAAACACGCATAGTAACACTAACATTGGCAGCGTCCAGTGATGCCTCAATGTTCTCTGTTATATGTGTTTTAAAAGTTAACATCGTTCAAGGATAAATTTGTCAGATGCAATGGGTGCCATTTTTACAAATGCAGATTTGCCCACAGTTATCTTTTGGAGAATTTACTTCCTGACTTTTGGCCTGCAAAGGTGCCCCAAGGCAGCTCACCGCCACATTAAAATCAACAATTTATGAGCCAAGTTATTATTTTTAATGTGGTGGTGAGCTGCCCTGGAGCCACTCATTTTTATTGAGAATTCTGATTTTAATAGTGTGTTCATACTGTTTTTATGAATAACATAAGCACACTATTGAACTCAACATTCAGAATAAGGGCGCAATCCTAACCTGGAGTTAGGCTGGCACAGTTAAACCAGAAAAGTTTGGCCAGCACAAGGAACACCGTAAAGTATGTTTGGACCACTCTTGGAGTATGAGAGGCTAGCACACAGATGTGTACCATCCTCTGACTCCGAGAGTGGTCCAAACACGCTTTACAGTGTCCCTTGTGCCGACCAAACTTTGCTGGCCTAACTGTGCCAGCCTAACTCCAGATTAGGATTGTGCTCTAAAAGTTATTAGGAAAATGTGTAGTAAAAATAAATTAACAAAAGTGTGTGTTTGTGGGGGGGAGGAGAGTTAGCTCAAGAGAGCATAACATAAAAAAACCCCACATTGACTCTAAGTGTATCTATCTAGATCAGTGTTGTCATCTACTCTCTTGTAGACGGAACGCTGGGCGGGACTTAGAGTGATCGACAGCCCGTCGACTCACTTCCGCTTTCTTCGCGCTCCCCACGCGGCTTTCCCTCGCCTCGGAGGGAGCGCCTGCTCGCCAGGGGGGATGGGTGGGGGCGCGCCAGGTCCCGCCCAGTGTTCCGTCTGCAAGAGAGTAGATGACAACACTGATCTGGATATATTCTACTGGGGACAATGATGGCTTCCATTCAAGCTTTCCACACAAACTTTTATTTTCCCCTGCACGTGTCTTGTGCAAGCAAAACGTCCTCTGTGAAGCAGCCAGGGGTCTGACATGACAGAAGTTCTCACTTGGTATGTCTGTGTTGAGAAAGCTTCCTCTTTCTCCCAAATGCAATATGTAAGCTGCACTTTCCTTGCTCTTTTGACATTTCCTTCTCAGCACTTATCCTCCCTTCCCCCCGCCCTGCCGCACACATACAAAAACTTTCTCTATGTAGTGGTGACATTATTTTTGTTGGAAAAGCAGAAGAAATTCAAAAAATGTTTTGAAAGTCATTTCCCAACTGGCCGTCATCAAACTCAGCCAAGGACAGAGAGCACTGAACCGTCACTACGAAATGGCGAGGGAAGCAGTGCTTGAGGTCCTAAGGGCTCATCCCTTCACATATGAGATGGTGGACCGGTTAGTTCTGCTATGACATCCTGAAAGCCAAGGAAGAGCTAAATGGAGAGGGGCTAAAAAGTGAACTCACAAAGGCAGTGAAGAATGAGAATAGCAGCTGCTCATTCCCATGCCTAGATCAGGCTATACAATGCCTCTTAAATCTGCAGTAAAATAGCCCAAAATATATTCTAAACATCCAGTTCAGTGACACCTATACATATTTTGCATATTGAAGAAATGTGTGTATTTACCCTTATTTTGCATACGTTGTGCTTCACTTTGCCTGGGGAGGGACTTGATGCATCATTCAGGTAGGCATAATTGAAGCATCATTCCCTGGCCACTGAAAAGCCTGGCACAAAAGCCATCAGGTATTGTCCACACTTTTTCAAGTCTCTCTCTCTCTACTAACTTATGAAGCTGTATTATCCAAAGTCAGACCTTTGGTCCACCCAATCCATACTGTCTACAGAAACTGGTGAAAGTTTCCAAGATCACAACCAGAACCTGAGATCCATTCAACTAGATTGCTGAGGATTGAACCCAGCACCTACCACATTCAGAGCATGAGTTCTATCACTAAACTATACGCTTTCCTCTGAATTGTTTAGATGCACGACCAGGCTGAATTCAAGAGGTTGGTTTTAATCTTTTAGACCAGGCCTAAATATGGGACCAGGTTATCTTGAGGATCATGTTCTCCCATATGAACATGGATTACACCAGGGATCATATATTGGCTGAGAACAAATACCCAACAGAGGGCCCATCTAGTTGGAGCAGCTCTGAACCCTCAGTACCTATAGCAGTTGTAGCTTCCAGTGGGGGGCAGGTGAGGAAGGCCATGGGGAGGGCCAGTAAAGGGCATTGATCTAGGGCTCCCAGAAGAATGGGGACTGCATATTATTCTGTCCAAGCTTCTAGATGTATTGCTAGGGGTGTGGTTTTTTGGTGATATTTTCCCCAAAATTTCTTGATTAAAACAGCAGGTTAGGATTGCGCTCATAATGTCAGTAGATGCAGCCACAGTATTATTTCTAATTGGAAAAGTAGTCTTTTTTAATTTCTGGAAGGTTTCTTAAACACCAAAATAGGTGTTTTGTGTTTTTATTCAGGTATTTTAAGCACAAAAAGGGGGTGGTTAATGGCCAAAAAGCAGTTTTCAACAACAACAAAAACCACCCTTACCTATTGTAGAGTCCCTGAATCTATCTGGACCACCACTCTTCTTAATTTGGTGACATTCGGTTTGATTTACAGGCACTATGGAAATGAACTTTCTACTTCATTTGCACAGTCCTTTTAAATCATACCAGAAGTCCCGCACTACCACAATTGAAGAAACTGTGCAAGGAGAGTAGTAAGCAAAGCTTTGTTTTTGTAATGGTGCAAAGGTTGCAGATCTGAGGCGACATCAGTTGACGTTCCAGGTCATACCACTGCTGACTGTAATCAATGAGACAAGTTTGTCACAACTAATATCATGGCTAACTTATTTCATTGATTACAGTGTTGCTTAGTAGTGACAACCTTTCTTTGGAAACAACTCATTGAATTGTATCCAAAGGTTCCCTTCTTTCAATGAAAGGGGCTTCTTCCAGAGAAAGAAGAAGGCATCTCCTTCCATCAGATGAAGGGAACTTTTGGATACAGGCTACACTTTAAAGCCACTGAACTGTACTTGTCATCAATGCCAAATAAAGGCTAAAAACATTTTGGTTTCCTTTAAAAAATGGAAGCTGAGAATCTCATAATGCTAAAGATGTGCAATGCAATCATGACAATGCAGAAAACGCACAATACAACCCTAGCATAGCTGTTCATGTCCAACAAATGTTAACTAAGGGTGCAATCCTAACCTGGAGTTACGCTGGCACAAGTTCTTGTGCTGGCCCAGGAGTGTAGCAAATGCGCTATAAAGTCAGGACTCAGAGTCAGGGAGACCAGCACACGGACTTGTGCCATCCTCCCTGACCGGGTCCAAACACACTTTGTGGTGCATTTGCAACACTCCTGGGCTGGCACAAGGGACTTGTGCTGGCCTAACACAATCTACGATTGTGCCCACAATAAAGTAAATTAGAATAGCTGAGCCCATGTCTAAGGGAATTCTAGAACTGATGCCATCTTCTTCTGAAAAATGTGTTTAGTAGATAGATTTTATCTATACTGGCATGAACGGAGAAACACATGTTCCATGCTATATATACATACTGGCTGCTGGATATACTATTCGATACCTTGGTTTTATCCTGATGCCAATGTTTTGAAGAATGATTCAAATTAATGGAAGTTTTTTTTTATTGTTTCTTATCACACCCAACCATGATTTCAGGTTAATCTGGCTTGAATAGCACTTGCCATCTATTAACCCATCTATTTAATTTATCTAAATCCTCCTGCAGCCTTGTATACTACATTGTTCTAATTCATTTGCTGTTTGGCCAAATCTAATAAGAGTTCCACAATTTTTTTTCTTTTAAAGGAGGGGGTGGTTAATTTCCTTTGTAAATGCAATTAAAGTCTAGAACAAAAAGTCAGGAAGTACACAGTAATATTGGTGTTGCTTTGCATGAATCATATGCCATCTTTCAGATCAAATGTTCATTGAAGACCAGTTTTGTTTTCTGAATCTTAAAAAGATACTGAATGCTACAAATCAGCCGTTCCTTCTTTTGTATAGCTCATACATTCATTAAATATCTGGGTTTCAACACAAAACCCTGCTTAAGCTACTACGATATTAATTTTATGGCTAGTGGCATTTTCTTTGAACCTATAAAGGTCTACATTGTTAGACTACAACTGCATTCCCATTCAGGGTGCAATCCTAAACTGTGCTGGAACATGCAGGCCCGTGGGAGCAGACTGGAGCCTCCGTGGGGCAAGGGCACACATATGTCCCTTTGCCCCAAGGTTGTCGCCAGCTGCCCCTATGAACTACTCGGATCTGCACCTGCTATATAGCAGGTACAGGTCCAAGCACACTGGATGGCCCAAATTAGGCCAGGCTGGGGGTTTGGATATGGCCGCATGCATCCAAGCTCAGCCCCCTTCCCCGGGCCAGACCTCCTCCTGGAACGCCCACCCCTGCCCCATTCCGTCCTCCCTCCTGCCTTCCCCCTGCCAAGAACTGCCCCTGCGCCAGCTGAACTCAGCGGGTGCAGGAGCGGCACACCGAAGGCTTGTGCCGGCACTGCAGCATCGACACAGGTGCCTGCGTCTGTGCTGCATCATGTGCTTTACGGCACATGTGTGACAGCGCTCAATCAGCGCAAGAGGCTTGCACTGGCCATGGGGGGGTTGGACTGTACTGTCATCATTATACTGTTTAACTTCCACTTAGTTAAAAATAGATTGTTCAAGGACTGTATGCAGATTTGTCACTCCACTTGTCTTATATTATGGAGTCAGGACATTATTGAGAGCTTAAACATCTGTGACCCATTGCTACATTTGCACATTGACAAAGTTTTAGGTAAAAATCCATTTTGCCCTTCTGCTATGAAATGCTGCTCCATTTCATGTTTGTCACTAATCATTATTTGAAACGCAACAGCTGCATGTAATTTGAGAATATGAAATAGTTTAGAAGTGTATCTAGTTTTTGGAGACTGAAAATTTTGGCATTCTGGTGAGTAATAATCAGCCATGTAAAACAAAAAATTGCTTTCATCCAACTTTACAGTATTAACATTCAGCTTCTATAGGCTGAAATGTCAGAAAAACTCAGTATGTTGCATAAGTGGAAGATACATTAGCCAGCAGCAGGAAATTAAATTTCATCAAGGACTGAAAAATCATGACAGCAGTGTTAGTAGGATTCATAATGTGCTCTTCTTCCTGCAGATGCAAGCTCTCTCCTAAAAACTCTGCTGGGGTTGGCAGTATGGAAAATATTGACTACAAGTCTGAATTCACATGCTGGTCCATGCCTGTTCACTTCTTGCGTGAATTTACTTGAACACCAGTGCTCTCTAGGGAAACGGGTGTATTTTTTTCTCCCAGGAACCTGACTATGGTTCCCTGAGAGATGTGCATGATTTGAAGACTGGCACTGATTGCCCATGATATAAACCCTTCATTGCATGAAAAAACCAAGTAGCATATAAGGGATGGATACAATGTTGCCACACATTCTACCATACTTCCAGCTGTTCTGTGATAAAATCCTCCTTGCCACTTGGCAGGTTAATACAAGTTCCTCATGCAACTAATCATAGCAGACTGAGGGCCAAATCCTATCCAGTTTTCCAGCCCTGATGTAGCCATCCCAATGGGGCGCATGCTGCATTTTGTGGTGGTGGTGGTCTAGTCGGGTGGGTCATGTGACCACAGTACCTTTAGAGAATTCACAGCGGGGTAATTTGGTCAGCTAAATTGATAATTATCTATACAGTTCACTGGTTTAAAGTCTGAGCAATCAATTAACAAAGCAAAGAGCCCCCGCTTTGAAGCCAAGAAAATTAATAACCCTTAAAAAAATGTTTTACAATGTTATAATAATGCTTTCTTTATTTTTGTATGTACTTGTGTTTGATTTTTCACTTTGATACTCTTTAAATCTTTTAAATTAAGTTTTGGTATTTTATTTAACCTTAGTCCACTGATAAGAAAAACAATTACTTTTTTAAAAAGATAATACATTTGCAAAAATGAAGTGACACCTGATATGACATTATTATAATGTAAATGCCAATGCATTCAAAAATGAATTTCAACCACAAATAAGTCTCTCTCTGAAATCACTTTTGAAATTTAGGATTTTCTTTAACGTTACAATTTTAATTTTATGAAAGCAGCTTATGTGATTTCTTGGGAAGCAATCTGATCAAGAAACAAAAAAAAATTAATATTTATTTAGCAGTCTCATGACTGATCATCCATCAACTCTACACTGCAAAAAAAATTTGACCAATGAATCACCATAAAGCACCAGGAAATTGGGACCTCCAAAAAGATCACAACTTGAAGGGGGGGGGGTCACATTAGCAGTACCTCAATTTTCTTTCTTGTGGTTTCTTTAGTCTTGTTTTTTAAGAGATGGAGGAAGACAGAGAGCAGAGACAAAGAGCAGGAATATCAGGGAGGAGCAACCAGATACAAAGCAAGAATGAGTTCTAGTACCATGAAGTTCATGGGGTGGCCTTGGGTGTTACTGTCAGCCTAAACCATCTCACAGGACGGTTGTGAGGATAAAATGGGGTTGAGACAACCATGCATACCTCCTTGGGCAGTTAGTGGAAGGAATATGGCTAAAAAAATAATGAAATTAGACAGAACCAGGAACTCCAGAATATGAAGGACATACTGGAGGAGGAGAAAGATTTGGCAGAAAGACATCAATGTTAAATAAAAGGAACTCTGGATGTTTTTCCATACCAGAAGCAAGTGACTCTATACCTCTCCAGAGAGAATTTCAAATCTTTTTCATTTAAGGAGAGAACTCAATTTTACCTTGGTTGTAAATTCCTACAGACATGCGAAAATAATAATTGCCATTTCTTTTTCATAGATTACCTACAGTAGTGCAAAAATAATGTTAACAGTCCATTCTTAACGTGCATTGGAGCAGGCAAACCAGTAGGCCTGCACTGTATCCTATGCAGGTTTGGCAGCTGTTGGAGCTCACCTTGGGGCACAGGGACGTTTGTCCTCTTACCCTGGGGTAAGCCCCAGCCTGGCTGGCCCTGGGATAGGATACAGGGTTCCTATCCTAACAAGGGTTAGGATACAGCCTAATGACCAGATCCTTACTCCACCCCCTTCCCCAGGCTGGCCTGCCCATTGGGCCACCCTCCTCCCCTACCCCGTTCTGCCTCCCTCCCACCAGTGGGCAGCTCCGGGTGCAGGAGAGGGGTGGGACAGGCCTCCAGTACCTAGACCGGATCCTAACCTCCCAAGCAGCCCAGCATTACACAGGATTGGATCTGCACCAGTGATTTCAGAGTAGCCCCATTGAGGTGACTGAGGCATTAGGGTAAGGGGACATAAGTCCCCTTAGTCTGAGCTGTGCTGCTGCCAACTCCAACCCTGCGCTGGATACAGATGTAGAGAAGCACAGCATGAGAGACTAACAACTGTGAGAATGCCTATTGCAGTAGAGAGATCCTTATTTCAGCAGAGATTCAGTAATACTGGCTTATATTCATTTTATGTCTGTTTATAACTGCCATGTATAGAATTGTTGAAATGGGCCCACCATGGGGCCCACGTCATCACTCCGTTAAACAAAAGCAAGCGTTCTGAGCATGACTTCATCCTATTTTTCCAACTAACCTTTTAGTATGTTATTTTTGGATGCTGCATACATAATTCGCAAAGAGCAAACTGCCAATTTCAGTAGTAATTCAAAGGACAATTTCTTCAAAAATGCTTTCTACACCATGAATTAAAATGAGTGGGGGGGGGCTTAATGAAAAATCATATCTGATTTACATTTAGAGGATACCCTTACCTATGGACCCAGGACAGATAACAGCAACTCTACACTGAAAGGACAGTGCATTCACTTTCCTTTCTATTCCCTAAGACTCTGAATCCAGCCCTTCTTCTCTATCCCATCTTTTGCTAAACCAACTCATAGCTCTTTTTCAATAACATTTTCTGGACCAAAATCTGCTACTATCCCCAGCTATAGGATCATCCTATGTAGTGGCTTCAACATGATCATTGAAAGTGGGTCAAAACCTGCCAGGATTACGTGGAGGTGCCCTATAAACTATATCTTCATTCAATTGTTGCCTCAATTCCTATGAGGTTGGGGACGTTTTTCCCATTGTTGTCATTACAGAAATCACATTATCCAAATGGAAGCTTATAAATATAATAGCATTTCCTTGCAATCTTCACCTAGAAGTAGGCCCAGTAGTAGCCTTGTATGGCTCCATGTGATGATTATTGGAAAGGCCACAACATATCAATTAGCCAAACAGTATTTATATACTGCTTTTCAACAAAAGTTCACAAAGCGGTTTACAGGATGATGATGATGATGATGATGATGATAATAATAATAATAAATTGGCTCCCTGTCCCAAAAGGGCTCACAAGCTAAAAAAAAAAATGCAGAACACCACAAGCAACAGCCACTAGAAAAGACACTGCGCAGGGGTGAAGAGGGACAATTACTCTCCCCCTGCTAAATATAAGAGGAACACCACTTGGAAAAGTGCCTCTTGCCAGTTAGCAAGGTTCACATATATGAACCTGTTGTATAGAAATGAGAATGAATGAATGAAGTGCTAATTTACAATAGTGTGTAGATAAACCCTTGAGTAATCTGGACATCTAAGTCATGTGACCATGCACTGAAGAGAATATTAATACAGTAACATTAAGCAGTAGTTCTTGATGTATTTTCCTAGATGATACAAACATCACCCATTGAGGATGGCTGTGTGGAGGAGGGGGACCCATTGGCTCACATACCAGAGGTTGTTGCTAGGTAGTGCTAGTATAGGGACATCACAGCTGTTTGTTCCAAACGGTGCAGCCTTACAGTGGCTAACAGTGCCCGGCACAGGCTGCTGACATCTTGGCCCACTCTTGTGTTGGCCACTGATAGCACCAGTCAGCCTAGCGGGTGCTGACCTGTGAGCCCCCATGCTGCCACTCCTTTTGAAACACCTCAGGAAATGATTAGCTAGTTTATTTATACTCCTGAGGAGAAGCATTGCAGAACATCAGCAGACCAAATAGTTACGCACGCAATATGGCATGTTACAACTTGGGAAATTGTGGTCTGTATGCTACCTTGTGCAGGCCTTGTTCTTATCTCCTTCAGTGCAGAGCAACCGGCATTTCATGCCAAGCACTTTGACCCTTGGCTGAGGTGGCCCGTGTATGTACAGAACTCAGTGCAGATCGTCTCCGGAATCGGAAGAGAAGTTCTTAATATGTAAGCCACTGAGAGCAAAGTCTTTTCAGTGTGTCAGATCATTAAGTACCGGGTAATAGTTGTCTAGGCTCGATGACAGGCTAGGAGGGCTTAGCTGAGTGCATGAGACGCAATCTTTGTATCATCCATACAAAAAACTCTCCTTTACAAAAGGCTGCAGTCAAAGCAAATGATACAATCAAAGCAAGGCTGTGGCTCAAAATGGCAGCCCAGCATGGCATGTCCCTCCCTCCTGATAGCATGTAAGCATAATTGCCCTTGTCACTTCCCTGCTTATCCCCACCACCCATCACTAGTAGTCAATTATGTGGGGCAAGGCAATGACACAGCAGGGGCAAGTGTGCCTAAATGCTATACAGCAAAAGAACTCAACAAAGGCCAACAGATTTCATGTTAAGCATAAAGACTGTTTACCTAAATTGTACCAGGAATAGTGTAGCATGGCAGGGCATTGGGAGTTGAAAGTGCATTTACACCTCCAGTCATCTTCATCTACGGCAGTGTTTCACAAACTGTGGATTGGGCACTACTTGGTAGGTGAGGACCCAATTTCTGGTGGGTCCCACAGAGCCTCCAATGAAAAGATGGGTGATGGAAAGATCAGATAACTACTTGCCTCAAACCCTGAGGTTATTCAAAAATCAGATAGCTGCTAAATGCCATGAAAAGAACTGAGCTCCTGCAGTTTATAAGCTTGTGTGAATATAAGGAAATAAATATTTGAGCCATTTGGTTTTTTTCTGATGTGTTTATTCCATGCCCCTCAATGGTAATGGGGGCAGGTGAAGGTTGGGTCACGTAACTAAGCCCCATCAAGTCTTTAGGCTATTCATTGGAGATGCCTCCTTACGAGGAATGGATTGAGGTTTTGCAAATAAATAAATAAAACCTGCAAATAAATTATTTCTTTCTAGATCACCTATTTTAAAAAGTCTCGTAAAGCTAGGTGAGTACCGTGGTGTCGTTTTAAAAAGTTGGTCCCGGTGGTAACACTTTTGAGAACCACTGATCTACAGTATATCCCAACAATGGGCAGATTCAGATGTACTGCTCCAGCAGAATAAAACCACTGTTTAACGTTACTGGCACAAGAGCGTCTTTGTCTCTTTTGCATGCAAAGAAGAAAATGTACAGACTCCATTTCTGGTTTAAAACAAATCACATCAGGATCCGACTCAGAGATTTGGACGGTTGCTAACACAGCCCTAATTTTAATTGACATTTGCCCATCCAAAAATACCATGATTACTTATGGCAGAGATGCTCTGTATGCTGAGATGGATTACCAGGCAGTGACAGGGTCGATGGGTCTTAAAAAAGAAAAGGCTGCGTGGCTGAGAATGCATAAGTGGTGCAGAGTCAGGTTTGGTGTTGCATTAAGTCTTCCTGCTTCAGAAACTCAGAATTCACTTTCAAAAGCAACCAGAGTTTTTGTCCTTCATTTGAAAAATGTACGGACAGTGAATGTTATTTTTCACAGGGGCACTATATTCCTGTGACCTTTTGTACTACTGACCTCCTTGTGCAGAGAGCATCTGGCTTTTTGTACCTGATCCAAAGCACTGGATCCACAATGGCCAGATTGGCATGTTTTCTCAGTTCAGCTCAAAGTGCTGACAACAGTTATCTGTCAATTTTTATCTTTGGGTTTTTAACACTTAGGGCAAAAAACACTTTCCATATTATGTGAATAAAGACTTTTCATACTGTTCTTGCTTGCAAAACTAAAATGGCAGGGTGCAATTCTGTATGCTTCTATCATCACAGCTTTGAGACACGTGGTAATCGGGACTGTATTAACCCATGGCCAGGCCCCTAGGCTTTCAGGTATTTTGGGCCCCTCTGAAACCCTTCAGGAAAGCCATAAAACAAATTATCAGCTCCCCACCCACCCACCCCCCACTACTAAAACAGCAGAAACATAGGCAGAAATCTGAGGGGCAAAGAAACGGAAAAGCCAGGCACTTCGAAGTTCCCAAAAGGGAGGAAAAAAAACCTCACTAATGGACCCAATTTTGCATGGAAGCCCCCCAGCGATGCAGCCTCCATTTGCAGCCCAACTCAATTCCTGGAGGCCGGGCTTGCCCCATATGGAATCCCCAGGACCTGGATCTGGATACCCATGCATTAATCTGACCCCCAGACATGCCAACTTGATGGGCCCCAGTCCCTGTGGGGCCCCTGGGCTTTAGCCTACTCAGCCTAATGGATAAAACGGCTCTGGTGGTAATACACATCCGAAACAAATGTGCTAGAGGACCTTTGTCCATTGGCCATGGTGCACCATTGGCCAGAGAAAAGAGGAGTCGGAGCCTGCAACGCTCACACATACTCGCCTGGGGGTAAATCCCATTGGATTCATTGGGGCTTAATGCTGAGTAGACGCGCATATAGTCCAGTCAATATGTCATTGACTAATTCTAACAAAAGGTCTGTCAACTGTTCTTGTCAGTACTAGGTGTACTGATTGACAGGAAAAAACTTTACCAAAGTTTGACAACCGGAAGTGGGTTATTTTCAAGATGGCAGCTGCAAACCATGAAAATCGGCCAAAATCATGTAACTGTGTTATTTTTAAGCTTAGAACGTTTTTTCCTTTTTCAAACTCAAGGGTTTTTTTTAACCCCTGCTAACTGGGCAAGAGGCACTTTTTCTTTTTCTTTTTTTTATAATTCTTTTTTTATTGCTATTCTTATATAAACAGGTATTGGGGAAGGGAACAGGTAATAACACAATCTGGA
>JAJKFI010000194.1:275623-303773 GCA_029204185.1 Lerista edwardsae | reverse complement strand
CTGTAGATTAAACGCCTCCAGCCGCCTGCTGACTCTTCCCTAATTACATTTGGCTCACAGTATAACTTTCCTTTTGTCCTTTAATGATATGCCAATGGTTCAATATACATAATCCATTCCTTTCTTAGCAGAAGTCCTTTCTCTTTCATTCGCTTACTCTTTTCACGCCAAGCTGTTTAAAATGGGCGGGCGTCCTGGCTTGATCAACAAAGGATGGCTCGTCTCTCCCGTGCACTCGAAAACAAAGAAGGGCTGCTTCCCCCAAACTCCACTGCTGCCGCTGAGAAGTTCCGCGAAAGGTACGCCCTGAAATCCACTATCTCTTCTGATAGCTGGAAGACTTCTAGCTGCTCTGGAAGTCACTGCACGGGGAGTGAGAACTCCTGAGAAACCGGAGCTTCTCTGCTGGAGTCCGCCATGCCCGACTTGCCCCGCCCATCTTGAGAGGCACTTTTTCAAGTGGTGTCCTCTTATATTTAGCAGCGAGAGAGCAATTGTCCCTCTTCACCCCAGCACAGTGTCTTTCTCGTGGCTGTTGCTGGTGGTGTTCTCCATTCTTTTAGATTGTGAGCCCTTTTGGGACAGGGAGCCATTTAACTTTATTATTACTATTTGCCTGTAAACCGCTTTGTGAACTTGTGTTGAAAAGCGGTATATAAATGCTAGTGATTGATTGATTGATTGATTGATTGATGGTCAAGTAATTCATTTTAACCAATTACTTGGTCCATGGGTTGAAGATTGGATTCCAATGCAAAGAGCACTGCATAATAGTATATCCTAGTAACTGAAATGAGTACATCGGTACTGTAGTTCTCAAACGTTTTAGCATCAGGACCCACTTTTCAGAATGTCAATCTGTCGCTGGAAGTGGAATGTCATAGCTGGAAATGATGTCATGGCTGGACATGACATTACCTAGCAGGAACATTTTTAACATGCTCATATGACAATGGGATAAGCATTGCTTTTACGTAAGCAAATCAAAAGTTTACAATAAGTTTAAAAATGTATGTTATAATTTTTTAACTTAATTTTTTAATTTTTAATTTAAATTTATTTTATAAATTTAAAATAAAATTTAAAAATAAAGTCCCTCCCATCAGTTGCAAACCATTAGTTGCTGATCTGTTGTTTTAATTCCCTAAACCAGTGGTATTCAAACTTTTTAGGCCAGGACCCACTTTTTAGAATAAAACTCATGCTGGGACCCAACGGAAGTGAAGTCATTAACCTGGAAATGGTGTGTCAGGAAGTGACATCCTCAAGCAGGAAGTCCTGTCATTGTAACATCATAAAATGACACTCCTGAAATGCAAATTGGCATTCTTAGACTACAGCAATTGTATAACCATGAAACATCCCTGACAGAAAGCAACATTAGGACAAAATATGATGTAAAAGCACTGAACTGAAAACAGAATTTAAAACAAAACACTCACTTGAAAATTCAAACTGTTTACACTCACAAAAAAAGGAATATAACGAGTAAGGTCTGCAGTTCCCACGATAGCTGCTCCTAGCTTTCTGCAACCCACTTGACATCAGGTCGCGACCCACCAAGTGGGTCCCGACCCATAGTTTGAATAAAACTGCCCTAAACATAAAGGATCCCAAGGCTAGAAAGGTGGAGCTTCTGTGGTACCAAGTCTTAGGTACCAAGTCAAAAGGTGAGATACTGGAATCCAAGGGCGTGTGGTCTGAGAGGGGACTAAGGAAGATGGAATGAAGTGAGTACAGCAGGGTTCAAATTGGCCTAATAGCTGGGCAGTCCCTGATTTTGTGAACCAAGCCAATGGTTTCCCCCAAGTCACTCACTAAGCTTCTGGGCTGAGCAGATCTTCCTCATTCAAATCCAACAATACCCACCACCACACCCCATTGGTTTATTTCTACTTTTATTGCATCTTTTACTGTTTAAAGGTATACTGCTGAGAGAAGAAAAAAAATGGTTGGCAGTATAACCAACTTGTGCTTCTACAAGGTATTTGTCACTTGGGAAGAGACAGCTCTTCTGCCTAATTGATGTTCCTCCTCTGTGCACTTTTCTCACCGTTGTACCTGTTTCTTCTCATAGCGATGCCTGTCTTTAGGCCGTCTGGGGAGCATTTGCAACAAAAGCAAGATTGCATTCAAGCAATGCTTGTGAATGGCTTTCTTTTAAGCACCATATTCCTATTCCAGAAACCCAGGGGACCATCCTTCATTATTCAAAAGGTTAAAAACGTATTATAGAATTCCATGGCAACCGTGATTATTTTATTCAAAGCCAGCCCCAAAATACATTTCTAACGCCGCCCTTCTGCTGTATTCTATTTCGTTTACCAACCGCTTATTAAACCAAGCAAGTGTAGCAACATCCCTCACCACTTACAGAGGATAGGAAATGTTATCATAGTTCCCTAGAGACATGGAATTCAAGTAACTGAATAAGAGTAAAGAGAGTGAGTGTTTAGTTGGCAACAAAAAAGCCTTTTGATTAAATGGCTAGAAACTACAGGTATTAACTATCCATTCAAAATCCATACAGACCATCATCTTACAGTAAATATATTTCTGAAGATATTCTTAAACTTCATAGTAGTGTTATAGTCTAATCACAGCTATAGAAAAGCTAGAACAAATGAAACTCTTTTTTTAAAAAAGGAATAAAACATTACAAAAAATATAATGAAAGCCCAATCCTATACCCCTTACTGTGGGAGGTATGCGCATACCCCCTGGGCAAGTGTCACACATGGCGCCATAAAGCGCTACTGCCACTGGGCTGGGGCAGTGCCATAGGAACAAAACCCAGTTGCACATGCCCCAGAGGGAGCACTAGTCGCTGACAAGTACTGAGTTTGCCACTTCCTGGCGATGCGGTCTTTTGGGGTGGGGCGGGAGGGCGTTCCAGGGCAGGGGAGGGCTAGAGCAGGGGCAGGACCAGCGGCAACTCTCCCCGCTGGTTCCCGACCTCCAAGTAAGGCTGCATGGCCTTACTTGGAGGCCCTCACTTCTGCGCCAGCAAAATAGTTGGCGCAGAACCTAGTAGACCTGTCGCTTGCCCTGTGCCCTTTCCCCACAGAGGCTCCCGTGGCTGCCAGGCTGCCATGGGATGCAGCAGTAGCCACCTGGCTATCGCAATGGCAGTTGCAAAGGTGCCATAAGGCAGCGGCCAGGCTGGTGGGGAGGCCAGCACCAGTCAACACTGATGAGAAAAGCAGCACGAGAGCTCTGCAGTAAGTCTCCCAGGGCACAATCCTAAACTGGAGTTAGGCTGGCACAGTTAGGCCAGCAAAGTTTGGCTGGCACAAGGGTCACTGTAAAGAGCATTTGGACCACTCTCTGAGTCAGGGAGGATGGCGCACATCTGTGTGCTGGCCTCTCTGACTCTGAGAGTGGTCCAAACATACCTGACAGTGGCCCTTGTGCCAGCCAAACTCTGCTGGTCTAACTCTGCTGGCCTAACTCCAGTTTAGGATTGTGCCCCAGTGAGCAGCAGGAAGGGATTATGGGGTGGATGATGGTGGAGGGAAGGCAGGATGTGGGAAACTAGGCAGGGGGAATGCACGCCGGAGGACACCTTAGACCCAGGAGCTAGTAGACATGGTAGCAGTGGCTGACTCCAAATCCGATCCGCCCCCCCCCTCGCGCTTTGAGTGGGTGCAGCTCCAATTAGACCCATCAAAGTAATCAGGACTCTACACAGAGGTAAGGGAACCAATTTTCCCTTAACCTGAGGAGACCTCTGGCTGCTTCTCTGGGCCTACAGGGCACAGTAGTGACCATTTCAGCACCACTGTTCCACACAGCATCAGGGAAACATAGGATTGGGCTCTCAGTCTATGAAAAAAAAAATCAGATCTGAAATCTGTATAGTTGAATTGCTGTTGTTTGCTGTGTGTATACAACCATACAACTGGAGGAAGAAAGGTGAGAAAAACATACCCAGGGTTCCAATACAGCCAGGGTACATCTACGTATCTTTCTGTTACATCTAAAAATCTGAACATTCTTTGCATAATCATCTCATTCATAATGAATGCAAATTTAGAACAGTGTTTGCTTTTACAACCTGTTCTCTAGTTATGCTTAACACCTGCTTGAGTAGTTTTCGCACATTTCTCAGTGAGCAAATATTTCCATTCCTAGAGACGCAATGAGAAGAGTCAATTCTATCACAAACTGGTGTGGAAAAGAGTTTCTGATGAGCCCTATTCTCATCTTTCCTTGCACGTGTACTGTGAATGGGAAGGATAATTGGAAAAAGGGCAAATCTGGTTGTGGCTGCCGTGCTAAAATAAACAACAGGAAACATCGACTTCACTTGGAACATACAAGGCTCAATTGTGGCTTGTTCTTCTATTCAAATACGTTGTGAATATGGTTTGAGGCAACAGAAGACCTTCTTAACAGAGAGCAACAGAGGTCAGTATATTCATGAGGTTTTCAAATCCATGAGTAAGTAATGCACTATAGAAAACAGAGGTGACTTGACAGTTACTAACATTAATATTCTGAATTCCAGTTAACATAGTCCAAGATTCAAAGAGTTTCTTGAAGTTCCACATGGGCTTGCACTAGCCTAGTGAAATACTTCACCTTTTATTAGTGAATTCTCTGTTTTTATTACAGCCTCCCTGTTTCCAAAAGTGGCGCAAACACACTTTATGGCACGTTTGCAACACTTGTAGGCCAGCACAAGGGACATACGCCAGCCTACAGTAGTTAGGATTGTGCTGGGAGTGTGCTTAGCATGCAAATTACGAGGAAGTGAATTCAATTGTCATTACTGGAAACTTGGGGAGCAATCCCATCTCCAGCATGCACACAATGATACAACAGCGCCAAATTCTTTTCGCTAGAGCTTCTAACAAGAGAAGACAATTTTTTTCCCAAGTTTTGGCCTAGTGAGTGCCAGGAAAGAAGACTATTTGTGATCCCTAAATGTGTGCCACTTTGAGTTTCATGATGGAAGGAAGGCAGAATGCAAGAAAAAAATTATAGTTAATTTAGGAAAGGTAACTAAAGGTGCAATCCTAGCCAACTTTCCAGCACCAGGGTAATGCAATCCCGAGGTAAGGGAACAAACATTCCTTTACCTTGAAGAAGCCTCCCTGGGCCAGCATGCCCACTGACAGCCAGTCATTGATGGAACCCTGCCCAGTTCTACCCTCCCGCCCACTCTCTTTCTTCCCAGAACCGCCCTTGTGTCAGCTGAGTTCAGCTGGCGCAAAGGCAGCTCTCTGCCAGTGCTCTCGGGCCGATGCTGCTGCTACTGCCATCCTCCCTGACTCCAAGAGTGGTCCAAACATGCTTTACTGTGGCCCTTGTGCCAGCCAAACTTTGTGGGCCTAACTGTGCCGCCTAATGCCGGTTGGTGCTACATATACAGGATTGTGCTGCTATACAAGATCCTGCTATACAGGATTGTGCCCTCAATCAAGAACCAAAGATAATAAAAGCTTGAGAGAATTATAAAAAGTACTTCGGCAGCAGTCCTCAAACTCAGCCATGAGGCAGCTTATTGAGCTTCTATAGGCAGGTTTTTTTCTAATCACTCCACGCAACTCCCAAACTCACCTCTTGAAAGAGAGATATTGGAGCAAGGCTTCTTGCAGAGATGGCAAAGAAATGAGGATGATTGCATGGGAAAAAAATAATCTTGCAGGAGGTATGCTGGTAGCAATATAGGGCAGCAATTCTCAATCAGTGTGCCATAGCAAATTGGTGCACTGCAAATGGTCCCACTGGTGTGCCACAGGACATTAGGAGAGGGTCAGTAAGGCCATTGGGACCCATTGGGGGATGTTAGCCCCTGCACCAGCAGTGTGGTATGCCTTTGTGTCCAAAAACTGATGGAGCTCCTTGACTATTTTAGCGCCTTATCAGCCACATGCTGTGAAATGAAAAATGTTGAAAATCATTGATATAGGGTAATAACCAGCAACTTAAACCAAGCTAAGAAATCAAGTGACAGACAGTGTCAGCAAGCAAGCATTGGACTAATATGCTCCAGATAACCCAGTCTGTCAGGTCATGGGCAGCAGGATTTTGCATAAGGTGCAGCTTCTAGTCATTTAATAATAGTGGGCCAATCTTTAAATCAGCACCATCTGTTTTCATTATTCTCTATAAATTACGACACCTTTAAGAGTCACACCAAACCGAAATGATTCTGCTTCCTAAAGGCCATGTTAATAAGTCTTGCATCCCCACCCTCCACTTGTTGACAGGCAAAAGGACAAAGTCCTGAATCATTCATTTAGTGGTGTGATGTATATCTATTTTCTTCTGTGCTAAAAAATCACTAAATTACAAGCCAAAAATTAGACAGATCTTTAGCGAAGGAGGGAAATTCAGCTCTCTTGGAAGTTAAAGGTCAGAAAAGACAAAATTTCCTCTCCTAGATATTAAAGTGATTGGGTTTTTTAGCGTAGCATATTTTCTCCTTTCTGCTAAGGAGATTTTGAATTCTCAAGTGCTTACACTTCTAACCACTGCCTTGGCGTGTCCCAGGGTGCAATCCTAATCTGGAGTCAGGCCAACACAGTTAGGCCAGCAAAGTTGGCTGGCACAAAGAACACTGTAAAGTATGTCTGGACCACTCTCGGACTCAGAGAGGTCAGCACACAGACGTGCGCCATCCTCCCTGACTCAGAGAGTGGTCCAAATGCACTTTACTGTGGCCCTTGTGCCAGCCAAACTTTGCTAGCCTAACTGTGCCAGCCTAACTCCAGTTTAGGATTGCACCCCCAATGTCTGCAACCCCATCTCACTGAGTGCAGGTTTATGGCAAACCCATGTTTACTTCTGTTTTGGGCCTGAAAGGGTTCTCTGATAAATCAGAGTTGATCATGTTACCACTGATTTCAAGGATCATCATTCCTCTCACTCCAGACACATTGGTGTGAGTTTACCGTATTCAAAGATAAACAGGAAAGGGTGATAAGTGAGCCTTTCAGTCAGAGGTTTCTATGGCAAACGGTTGCTGGTGTTAAGCAAACAAGCATTTGCTTGACTGCAATCCTAACCTGGAGTTAGGCCAGCAGAGTTTGGCCGGCACATGGGACACAGTCAAGTATGTTTGGACCACTCTTAGAGTCAGAGAGGCCAGCATATAGATGTGCACCAGAGACTCAGAGTGTGGTCCAAAAACGCTTTACGGTGGCCCTGCTACCCTCCAAACTTTGTTGGCCTGATTCCAGGTTAGGATTGCGCTCTAAAATACATGCTGTGTAAAAAGAAAAGAAAAAACCTCCCACTTCCAGAAAAACAGTTGTCACAAAGCACCAATGACTGGCTGCATGGGTGTTTTCTAACCAATCCAGCAAGATGATTGCCCAGTTGATATTTGGCATTGTTACAATAGCGCTTGGTTTCTTCCTTTTCTCATTGTGATCACTGTGTGTGTCAGGTTACACTTCGGGTGCCATTTCCTTGCAGGGTAATGGACACATGACCTTATTTCTCTCAACATGTTCCATAAGGCTGCAGGGTATGAGCATTATTAATAGCTACTGAGAGGCTTTCTCAAAAAGAGAGTAATAAAGTTCTCCAATATCCAGGGACTGAAACGCTCAGCTGAGTTCACAGGAAGCACCAATAGCATTTCTAGGTTTAATACGCTCTGCTTGTAAGGGGCTGCAACTCAACAACCAGATTTAGATTACATCCAATAGCTTAACAATGGAGCTCTCATAACACTTTAACATTTTCCTTTCCCTTAGATATTAAAATTATGTGCTACATCGTATATTTTCAGGCATTTCCGCTGAGATTTGGGACAGGTTGATACTGGGTCACATTCATTCTTCCAGAAACACATTAACACCCCAATAGTATGTGCTTGTAGTATTGGTGGAATTAGCGTTTTGCCAACACTACCTGCTTTACAGCTGCAGTAAAAGCATTTTTGACAGTGCATAAAGTAGCGCCCCTTTCATGGATCACTGCCTTGTCGTGGCGAAGGGGCTTGAGTAGCTCAATGAAGCTGTGAGCTATGCCATGTAGGGCTACCCAAGATGGACAGGTCACAGCAGAGAGTTCTGACTAAACGTGGTCCGCTGGAGAAGGAAGTGGCAACCCACTCCAGTACTCTTGCCAAGAAAACCCCATGGATTACAGAACAAAAAGGCTAAACGATATGACACTGGAAGATGAGACCCTCAGGTCGGAAGGTGTCCATTATGCTACTGGGGAAGAGCAGAACACGAGTACTAGTAGCTCCAGAAAGAGTGAAGTAGCTGGGCCAAAACTGAAAGGAAGCTCAGCTGTGGATGTGTCTGGAAGTGAAAGGAAAGTGCGATGCTGCAAAGAACAATACTACATAGGAACCTGGAACGTCAGATCTATGAATCAAGGCAAGCTAGATGTGGTCAAACGTGAGATGTCAAGGCTGAACATCGACATCCTGGGAGTTAGTGAACTAAAGTGGACAGGAATGGGAGAATTTAATTCAGATGACCATTATATTTGCTACTGTGGGCAGGAATCCCTTAGAAGAAATGGAGTAGCCTTCATCGTGAACAAGAGAGTGAGAACAGCAGTACTGGGGTATAACCTCAAAAATGATAGAATGATTTCCATTCGGATCCAAGGCAAACCTTTCAACATCACAGTAATCCAAGTCTACGCCCCAACCACTGGTGCTGATGAGGAAGAAGTTGACCGCTTCTATGAAGACCTAGAACAGCTTCTAGAATTAACACCCAAAAAAGATGTCCTTCTCATCATAGGGGATTGGAATGCTAAAGTAGGCAGTCAAGAGGTAAGAGGAATAACAGGCAAGTTTGGTCTTGGAGTACAAAATGAAGCAGGGCAAAGACTGATAGAGTTCTGTCAGGAGAACACATTAGTCATAGCAAACACCCTTTTCCAGCAACACAAACGGCGACTGTACACATGGACTTCACCAGATGGTGTACATCGAAATCAGATTGATTACATTCTTTGCAGCCAAAGATGGAAAAGTTCCATACAGGCAGTCAAAACAAGACCTGGAGCTGACTGTGGCTCAGATCATCAGCTTCTTCTTGCCAAATTCAGGCTTAAACTGAAAAAAGTAGGGAAAACTGCTAGGCCCTCCACGTATGACCTAAATCAGATCCCCTACGAATATACAGTGGAGGTGACAAATAGATTTAGGGGCTTAGATTTGGTAGACAGAGTGCCTGAAGAACTTTGGACGGAGGTCTGTAACATCGTACAGGAGGCAGCAACTAAAACCATCCCAAAGAGGAAGAAATGCAAGAAGGCAAAGTGGCTGTCTGACGAGGCTTTACAAATAGCTGAGGAAAGGAGAGAAGCCAAAAGCAAGGGAGAAAGGAAAAGATATACCCAACTGAATGCAGATTTCCAGAGAACAGCAAGGAGAGATAGGAAGGCCTTTCTAAATGAGCAATGCAAAGAAATAGAGGAAAACAACAGAATGGGGAGGACTAGAGATCTTTTCAAGAAAATTGGAGATGTCAAAGGACAATTTCATGCTAAGGTAGGCACAATAAAGGACAAAAATGGCAAGGACCTAACAGAAGCAGATGAGATTCAGAAGAGGTGGCAAGAATACACAGAGGAACTCTATAAGGCCGATCTAAATGTTCCTGATAACCACAGTGGTACAGTCACTGAGCTCGAACCTGACATCCTGGAGAGTGAAGTCAAGTGGGCTTTAGAAAGCCTCACTAACAACAAAGCTAGTGGAGGTGACAGCATTCCAGCGGAATTACTCAAAATCTTAAAAGATGATGCTGTCCAAGTGCTGCTCTCCATATGCCAGCAAATTTGGAAAACCCAACAGTGGCCACAAGATTGGAAAAGATCAGTCTACATTCCAATCCCAAAGAAGGGCAATGCCAAAGATTGCTCGAATTACCGCACCATTGCACTCATTTCACATGCTAGCAAGGTCATGCTCAAAATCCTACAAGCTCGGCTTCAGCAGTATGTGAATCGAGAACTACCAGATGTACAAGCTGGTTTCCGAAGAGGCAGAGGAACTAGAGATCAAATTGCCAACCTTCGCTGGATCATGGAGAAAGCAAGAGAGTTCCAGAAAAACATCTACCTCTGCTTCATTGATTATGCTAAAGCCTTTGATTGTGTGGATCACAACAAACTGTGGCAAGTTCTTGAAGAGATGGGAGTTCCAGACCACCTGATCTGCCTTCTGAGAAACCTTTATGCGGGTCAGGAAGCAACAGTTAGAACTGGACATGGAACAACCGACTGGTTTAAAATTGGGAAAGGAGTACGACAAGGCTGTATATTGTCACCCTGCTTATTTAACTTATACGCAGAGTACATCATGAGGAAGGCAGGGCTGGATGACTCACAAGCTGGAATCAAGATTGCTGGGAGAAACATCAACAACCTCAGATATGCAGACGATACCACTCTACTGGCAGAAAGTGAGGAAGACCTAAAGAACCTTTTGATGAGGGTGAAAGAGGAAAGTGCCAAAATTGGCTTGAAGCTCAACATTAAAAAGACTAAGATCATGGCAACCACTCCCATCACTTCCTGGCAAACAGAAGGGGAAGAAATGGAAGCAGTGACAGACTTTATTTTCCTGGGCTCCAAGATCACCGCAGATGGTGACTGCAGCCATGAAATTAAAAGACGTTTACTTCTTGGGAAGAAAGCTATGGTGAACCTAGATAGCTTAATCAAAAGCCGAGACATCACCCTGCCAACAAAGGTTCGCATAGTCAAAGCGATGGTTTTCCCAGTAGCCATGTATGGCTGTGAGAGCTGGACCATAAGAAAGGCAGAGCGTCGAAGAATCGATGCTTTTGAATTATGGTGTTGGAGAAGACTCTTGAGAGTCCCCTGGACTGCAAAGAGATCCAATCGGTCAATTCTCCAGGAAGTCAAGCCTGATTGCTCCCTGGAAGGACAAATGCTGAAGCTGAAGCTCCAATACTTTGGCCACCTGATGAGAAGAGAGGACTCTTTAGAAAAGACCCTCATGCTGGGAAAGATTGAAGGCAAAAGGAGAAGGGGGCGACAGAGGATGAGATGGTTAGATAGTGTCACCGAAGCAATGAATATGAAATTGGGTGAACTCAGGAAGCTAGTGGAGGACAGGGAGGCCTGGCGTGCTGTGGTCCATGGGGTCGCGAAGAGTCGGACACGACTTAGCGACTGAACAACAACAACAAAGTAGCGCACTGACAGGGCACCAGTGGGAAGGCCAGAGCCATCCTGCGCACATGTACACAATGCTCACAATGCCCAGAGGCATGTAGAACATGGAGGCAAGAGAGGTGGGGGAGGGTGGAAAAGGTAGGGAGGAAATGGGGCTGGGAGGCTACAGGAGGTGGTAGATCTAGCAGTGCCAGCCCACTTCAGATCCTATCCTTTTTGCAGCCTCGACGGCCCCCTTTTCTCCTCTAACTTGCACCAGCTAAAGAGCTGGTGCAGGTCTGAGAAGATTCATTGCAGAGATTTAAATCTCCTTTCTCCTCCTTTCTCCTCCAAATCTCCTTCCAATCCAGCACATTGGATACAGCGCATACCTTTTAGACACAGCTGCTCCTGTGGGATGGAGCAGCTCTATGCGTAGCATCGCCGCTAGGATGGCACCCTTAGAGCGCAATCCTATACAAAGCCGGCCTAGTAAGGCTGACATAGCAGGGCTGTACCCTACAGCCCATTTGGAGGCAGAAGCAGCAACGTGCAGGACAAAGGAAGGTTTTCTCCTTGCACCCGCATAAGCTCCAGTCACCCCTATGGGCCTGTTCCAATCTGCGCTGGCAAAATAGCAGCGCAGAGGAACATGCGTGGGAGCGGCCCGAATCTGGGCTGCTCTGGCCAGGGTTGGGCTTTAGGATTTGGCACTATGGCCGTCCTGTGTCACAACCGCCTTCTCCACCCACGCGTCACCCAGTTACGCCCCGGAACACCTCTGGAATGCACTCGCGGAGGCCCTGCGCTGACCGAGTGACACTGACGCTGGACTGGCACATGGCTGGCGCCTGAGTGCTGGCACTGCTGCTCGCGCCGGCCCAGCGCCACAACGCCGACGCGCTTCACGGCACGTTTGCGACAGTGTTCAGCTGGCGCAAGAGCACAGCACCGGCGCATGGGGGGTATAGGATTGCGCTGCCCATGTTGGATTGTAAACCACTTTGGGCACATCTTTTTTTGGAGGTGAAAGGTGGTGCATAAATGTTTTAAACAAATACCTCAAGCCTCAGGCAAGGTTAAAAATAGCCATTGGAAATCACTTCTGGCCTCACTCAAGTTGGTAAAGAATCCAGAGGCTCATAATGCCTGGCTCTTCTTTGAAGTCCCTGAAGAACACAGGCACAAGCCCTGAAAATCTCACCAGTGTTTCTACATGTAAGTACAGTTCATGTAATTCCAATGGTCACTGGGCCAGAGGCCTTTAACTAGGTCAAAACAGCTTGAAGATGGTACAGGACACAATATCACATTACCAGCTACCATGGGGCACAGAACTAATTCTATTATAAATTTTGACAAGCCCCAAAAAGCTATAGGTCTTCCAACATTTTACTATCCCAACTGGTCAAAAACAAAACCCAGCAGTCAGTTCCCCCCACCCCCCACCCCCCCGTAAGTGACCTGGAGGCAATTCTTACATATACAGGTAGATGATCCCTTATGCAGACATCTGGACTATTCTGAAATCCAGACATTTTTGTCCAATATTTTAAAAAAACTTTATGTAGTGTGAAAACTAGGAAGTCTTGTGCTCATTCCTACGTATAGGCTGTAAGTTCTATTCTTTGCTCTGTGGTGTGCGCCATTGTTGGAAAATATCAGAGGCCGGCAGACACCCAAATGGGTCACTGTTAAAAGTGGAAGAGGAAGCATTTTTCATTATATTTATGTGGTTATGCAGGTATTCCAAAATCCAGACAAATCCAAAATCCAGACACCTCCCATCCCAAACAATCCAGATACCCAAACTTGTTGAACCAAGCAAGCCTCATATATTACAAAACATACAACAAGAGTGTCATCCTTCCAGCCTTGCTGCAGTACAACAAAAGAATGAGAAGGCTGTATATATAGAAATTCCTTAACTAGAATGGCTATCTCAAAAATAAGCACTGGTTCCAGCAGATCAGTGGATTAAAAAGTGACCTGTTGTGGTGTTGTCCAGCTATATCCACCTGCTTTGCTGCGATAGAAACTGGAGTGCCTTAACCAGCCTCATAAGAGGTACAGCCTGAGGAAGGCTTTGACATGCAAACTTCCATTATGCCAACTTCCATTATGAAGTTATGACATAAACCAAACTCACCAGTGAAAACTCTGCTTAATTATGTACCAGATGCTGCCACTGCTAATATCCAGGAGTCACTGGAATGAAGAGTTAGAGAGGAGAAGATCTCTGACCCCACCTGTCACAACTTATCAAGCCAGTAGTGAGGTTTAGCAAGAAGCAGGGGTGGAAGGCCTCACTCACATTTTTCTGTCTATACAAACATGAAGTGACAGCAGAATGGAAAACTGTAACCCCACTTTAGGACTCTGCTTTATCAAACATCACACCTCTCTTTTTTCCCCACCTCCATAAACAATGTAACATTTCAGAAAAAAAGTCATACATTCATCCAATAGCCCTTCACGACTGCATATATTATGGGGGAAGGAGAAAGAATCCTATGCATGACACAATACAGGTAAAGTTAAGAACTGTCATATTAAGGGCTGCCTCATCCTCTGTGACCCCAGTCACATGCGAAGGTCTGTCAGTGGCGCTCCAGTGTGCACCTCCGCACATTGCCGCATGCAAAGCGCATACATGAATGTGCACTGGAAATCTACTATCAAACATGGTATCCCAATATGTAATGCGTACATTTAAAGATTCAGTGCTAGAAAGGAAACACAGACTTATTCATTCATCACTCACAAAGCTGCAACAAAATACACAGCAACGAAACGGATCACTAACCCTCAGTGAGATGAGATCCGGACACATTTGCTGGACAACAGAGTTGTCAGTGAAAATCCGATAGATTGTGAAAGCAATTTAAGGTAGGCTTAAAAACTGAAAGGTGACTAACATGATTGCAAAACAGATAAAAATGCTCACAAGCTTCACAGACAGGAAGCATGTAGCAAAACAATTCATATTTCTAAAAAAAAAAGTGCTGGGATTGCTGCTAGAGTAATGTTGTTACCTATTTTCTTCCACTGTACTAGACCTGCTGAAATAGATAGGGTTGCATACAATCGTTGTTTCATAAAGTGCTCTAAAACTAAAAATGCCTTTTTATACGTGTTTTCACTACAGACATTAAAAAGACAACATGTCAATATTGTGAACACTGCAAAAATATGTTTATTGAACCCAAGAACATGGAAGCTGCCTTCTATCAAATCAAAATACTGGTCCAGCTACCTCTGTATTGTCTACACCTATCTTTCTCAGCCCTACCTGAAGACACCAGGGACTGAACCTACCTTCTACACACAAAGCATCTGCGCCACCACCAAGTCACAGCTGCTCCAACAAATCTGATGATTTTCCATTTTGTAAACACTCATAAGAATGGAAGGACCTACTTGAATTTCCAGTCACCAAGGATTTAATCCATGTGCCAATCACAAGGCACATGGGAACTGTGGCCCTGTATCTATTGCATAGGATCTGCTGACAGTAAAAGCAGTGCCTTCTCTCTACTATGGCAATCCCCCCCTCAGTTTGTCATAATCATTCAACATCATATAAATCACTCAAAGCCCAATCCTGCCCAGCACCCACAAATCATGTGGCACCAAAAGAACCACTGTGGATCCTGTGGGTGTCAAGATACCGCCAGAGGTCTCCGGGGAGACTACAGACATCAGCCAAGGGTCTTCTTGGCTCTGCACCTGTGTTTGAACGGGCACAGAGTCGAGGAGTCCCACCTCAACCCATCCGGCTCAGGAGGGGGTTCAGGATTCAGCAGCAGAGGCTGCTGCCACCTCCACCCCCTTCAGGCCCAATCCTCCTCTCCGCTGCCCAGTTCTGCCCCCTCCCTGCCTCCCTTCCACCCCTAATAGCCTTATAGCTTGCTGATGTTGCTAGAGTGCCGGCTGGCCTCCCATTCAGCGCTGGAAGTGCTGATTGGCTCTGGCCCAGCGCCGGCACTCCCTCCTACTGCAGGCGCAATCCTAACCAACTTTCCAGCACTGACATAGCTGTTTCAATAGGGCATGTGCTGCATCCTGCAGTGAAGTAGTAGTAGTCACAGAGGCCTCCTCAAGGTAAAGGAAGGTTTGCTCTTACCCTGGTGCTGGAAAGTTGGTTAGGGTTGTGCCCTGAGGTGCTATGAATGTGCTTTATGGCACATTTGCAACACTTAGGTCGGCAGTATGCATGTACCACGGAAGATGAGGGCTCCAGGATTGGGCCCTCAGTCCCTAAACTTTAGCTGTTGAATCAATTTAAGCTGCTGCAGTCTTCAGATAACTTGATATGCTCATCTTAGGGCCCAGGGAAAGCATTGCTATCAAAACATTTTGATCTAAACTTACAAATGTAACTCCCTCCCAATTTAACCCTACACAAGCAACATATTCAATATATCATGCAAAACTCGAACATATGGACTTGAGCATTCAAACACACACATTACACCTATTAAACAGTCTTCCATGAAAAGAAAACCACTGGACTCTACGATGAAACGTCATAACAATGATGCACATTTGCCTCAAGGTAAAGAACACAGTCTGCATACATACACTACTCAAGATACATGCATGGGCAAAGATTACTTTGAACGTGGCCCAGTTCATTCATACCTGATGCAGTCCTTATGTGAGAAATTCAGGAGAACATTAAGAGTGCAATCCTAACCTGGAGTTAGGCCGGCACAGTTAGGCCAGCAAAGTTTGGCCGGCACAAGGGACACCGTAAAGTATGTTTGGACCACTCTCAGAGTCAGAGAGGCTATCATACAGACATGCGCCATCTTCCCTGACTCTGAGAGCAGTCCAAACATGCTTTACAGTGGCCCTTGTGCAGACCAAACTTTGCTGGCCTAATTATGCAGGCCTAACAGGTTAGGATTGCACTCTAAGTTATCACAAGACACACAACTGGGATACATTGCATTCTGTGTCACACTGAACCAGCATAACTCCTGTGATCAGAAAACATTTGGGGTATTTGTGTGCTATCTGTTCCTGCATCTGCATATGAAGTCTCCTTGTGGAAATCTGGCTCACACAAAGGCATGGGAGCACAGCACCATGCAAGTTTGGTGCTGGCCCTACACATTATAAAGGCATTTGTGTAGCCTCTGCTGTCAAGCATGAAATGTCCTGTAACTACTGTTGAAATGTCCTATAACCTATGCTGAACGTAGTGATCCAATTTTCATCTAATGTATGCCAACATTTACAGGACTCAAACTTCTGAATGTGTTTAATGGGTACTGGACTTAAAGAGTACCGTGTTTTGGACAAGGATATTTGAACTAAATGGGTTGCAAATTGCATTCAGTGTGTGAAGGACCTACCCTGTGGATGGGAAAATCCAGTCTCTTTCCTGCACACTCACACCATGAAATAGCATTAAAAAGAATACTGCCTCTGGAAATATGATGTCTTTTCCATTGCTACCTTCCCACTGTAACACTGCCCTATATCTCCCAAGTCCTTTCACTGGACTGGATCCCAGCTGGATCACCTAATAGGCTGTTTAAAGGCATAAAAAGCACAGCAAGTAATAAAATAAGAAGTATTACTTTCTTGTTTTCCTCAGGCACTACTTCTGCAATCTGTTCCATTCAACGCATCTGTACTACAAACAGCCCTTTTGATACATGCTCATTTAATCTCCTTGGGATCATCATTCATCTCAAAGTAAAGATTAACTAAAAGGTCTTCATTAAATTGAACAGTATAATCCAAACAAAATGAAAATTTCCCGTGTACTGTAATAAGAATGAAGAACAAGACTGCAGTTTGTCCTCTGTCAACATTAATATCATGCCGAAAGCAAATTCTACATACATCAGATTTCAATACATGATAGAAACAAGAACAAGTATATTGGACCAAAAGTGATACTAACATTCTGGACATATCAACGTAAGAATTATTGATACTTACAAGTATCCAAATTGTGGCCAACCAAGGAGAATATAGCTCACTAACCATATTCTTTGTTCCACTTGACAACCCCAAACCCCATTTTTTGGCCGGCCCAGGCAGAATCCAAAGGAGGTTTATTGTGTCCCTGATAGGTCATCATACAATGGACTCTTTGCCAGGGATGGGCAATCAAGTCACAAAAAAACACGTTTTTTTTTCTGACTCACGTAGACTTGAGTCACACATGTCAAGGACTCTAGTGTGACTCAAAATGAATCTGAAAAACTTGAGTCTGAAAACTCACAAGTCTGGGTGTGCCTGCTTATTTTTTCATGGCATGAAAGACCTTGTGGGGCTATATGAATCCCAGCAGTTCCAGTCAGGAGGCAGGGAAGGGTTCATATTTTGCATCAAGCAGGAGGGAGAGGGAGGCAGGAGCAGACTCTCTTGTCCACCGATAAATCAATTTCTTGCTTAGGATTGGCTGGAGAAGCCCAGGGAGGGAGTTCTGGCCTTAGGATTGGCTGGAGAAGTCCAGGGATTGGCTTGAGAAGCCCAGGGAGGGGGTTCTTGCTTTAGGATTGGCTGGAGAAGCCCAGGAAGAGGGTTCTTGCCTTAGGATTGGGTGATTGCTAGGAGGCGGTTTCTTCCTAGCGATCATGTGGACCCCATAGGAGAAGGAAGCTGCTATGTAAACTTCTTAGTAGAGCTGCAAAGGATTGGGTTGTACTAATAACATACGACTCCCAGCTGCAGCACACAACCACACTCCAGCTTGCTGCTTCTGTTCCCTCACACTGTCCGTCCTTGCCCAATCCCTTTTGTTATGTGCCCTGTATTCTTGCATCACAAAAGACTCAAGTCAAAATGACTTTAGTCAGGAATTTTGGAGGGTGAGTTGCCACCCAATTTAGGACTCATGCCCGAGTTGAGTCTTAGGGTGGAGATTCAGGATTTGACTCCAGTCTCCCTGCAGGGCCAAATCCCCATCCCTGCTTTTTGCCTTGGTGAATCAAAAATTCAGGCATGGTTAATACAGAAAACAGAAATATTCTATTTTGTTTAATATTCTTTTAATATAGAAAGTAATAAAAAAAACCATTTTTTCTACCATTGAAAACCTCACCTAGCGTAGGAGAGGGAAACATGTGAAAGGTAAATAGGACATAATTAAAAATAAATCCATATGGGTGAAGAATATAAGATAGCTTCTGGGGAACTGGCAGAGAAAGATACATTACCACTTGAGTTTGGTACATGAGTAATACAACACCCATGACTGCTAGTGCATCAGTGAGAGAGAGGATGGAAGACATTCAGATTTCCTGCAGCCCACAAAAATAACCAAGCTTCTAAAATTTAATTAATTTTAAATGGAGCAGCCTACACCATAGATTCTTAAGGAACTGATCATCTAGAACAGGGGTGTCAAACATAAGGCTTGTGGGCCAAATGCGGCTCCCAGAATTTATCTGCCCCCAGTTATAATTGGGCTCTCCCAGCATAATAATTAGGCTCTCTCATACCTTGAAGTTATGAACAAGATTTGCACATTTTCTCTTCTGTCATTTGCAGCTAATGAATTTCTACTGAGAACAAAGTGCTTATTTCTAGCCATCATTTGCTTAATGATATCACTTCCTGCTCAATGATGTCACTTCTATCGCTCAGCAGACAACATGAATGCTATTCAGCCCACTACATGAAATGCCTTTGGCACCTCTCTGATCTAGTACTTTTTCACTGCTTCTCTCAGAAGGGCTTCAGAGATGGTGGGAAACGAGGAGGAGACAGGAAACACCTCGTGCTTTCAGTCTCTTTGTTCCTTTATACTGTCTATAATTTTTTTTTTTTACATTTTCTTTGTATTTTTTAGGATCCATGGTGTTGGTTGTTTAAATTTTTCATTATTTTAAGATTGTTTTAACTACTGTTTTTAATTGTCTTATATACTGTTTTTATTGTATTATTGTATTTTAATGTTGTAAGCCGCCTTGGGTGCCCATGGGCAGAAAAGCGGGATTTAAATTAAATTAAATAAATAATAATTAAAAATGAATTTTTGCATCTCTACTTGTGATGAGATGCATATGCTGATCTCACATTGGAAGCTTAGGCTTGTTATGGAAAAGACTATGGAAAAGGTGCAGACATTCTACTGGAGGAAGGTGTGATTCGCAAAGTTGAGCTTTCTGTAACTCCCCCACATCGCCTTTCTGTCAAAAGCTACACAACCCATTCTGATCTACCAACCCGCAGGCAAAGTAAGACAGGCAGGCAACCCGCAGGACTAAATTACCACATCTTACCCCACTTTTTCAATGCTTGAATCAGCCAACAAAAAACATTAAAGCATTAAAACAAACAAACAAACAAACAAAAACAGTAACAAGCAGTGAAAATGAGACATGAGAATGAGACTTCTAAAGCAGTTGGACGAAATCCCTAACCCTAACCAAACCAGAAGCCAGGTGAGAGGCATCTTTTGAGCAAGGAAAGAAGTGCAACTCAGGTAGAAGATGGTTTGACAGCCTGGGATGTGAGAATACCAACACTCACTGAATTTCTCCTCTTAAATCAAACACTTACTGCTTACAACTCACTGGAAAGGCCCAGGACAAAACATTCAGACTGGACAAACAAGTATTCCTTCTCTGACAACTATCTATGGTTAGCTGTCCTACTGGGTCTAGGACTATTCAGTTTGTGATGAGATTATCCACCACTTATATAGACTTCTGCTAAAAATGTGCTACTGTTTCCTCACGCACATCTTCTGGCCTTGCTTCTTAATGAGAGAGCACAAAAGTTACCCTGCTTAAACAGATTACATAAGAAGCCACCTTGTACTGAGCCAGACCTACGGATCTGTGTAGCTTGGTATTATCAACCCTGTCTGGCAGCATTTCTGCAGACTCAGAGCACAATCCTAACCTGGAGTTAGGCCAGCACAGTTAAACCAGCAATGTTTGACAGGCACAAGAGACACCATAAAGTAGGTTTGGACCACTCTTGGAGTCAGAGAGGCCAGCACACAGACGTGCGCCATCCTCCCTGACTCCAAGAGTGGTCCAAATGTGCTTTACGGTGGCCCTTGTGCCAGCCAAACTTTGCTGGCCTAACTGTGATGGCCTAACTCCAGGTTAGAAATAGGATTAATCCAGGTTAGGATTAGGATTATGTGACGGTATAACTCTAGGTTAGTCCAAACTTTGCTGGCCTAACTGTGCCAGCATAGCTGTAAGAGAGGTCTTTCCCATGGGTGTCTTACATCAGGAGTAAAACCTGGGACCTTTGGCATGCAAAGCATGTGCTTTACCCATGAAGGGAAAAAATGAACAGAGCAGTCAGTGACCAATCGTAATAAAACCTTAGGGCAGATAGACTTTATAGAAAATATGCATCCGGGCATCGCTGGAGGATGTGGGGTGTGTGGACTGCACCAGTGATGAACTCAGGGAGGTGACACAACTTCTGCCAAAATTGTGTAAATCTTGGTATTTTCAAATAAAACCATAATGTTATACTGTATATCATGTGATGTATAATATTAGTGCAGAATGCAACGTAACAAACTGCGTTGAAATATCTGTATTTATCAAAGCCAGCTGAGTTTGGCTACCTTAACTCACCTCCTATATAGGAGCGCCACATAGGAAAAGAACCAATTTCTCTCTCCTAGACATTCATTTGCCCATAGTTTTGCCAATGCCCATCAATGGCTTGGAGAAATATGGAGATGCTAAGACTTGGACCTGAGAGTCTGGCTTACCTGCGCAAGTCTCCCCATCATAGGTTTCACACACCCACTCATGGCATTCGCAGAGCGGCCCGTAATATTTGCCAGGCTCGGTCACTTGGCAGATGCAGACCCCACAGTCGCAGTGTCCTCTGCTGTTGCAAATTTTTCCACCGGGGGTTCGGCATCTGCGGTCTGAGTCCGCTTGTGACAGTCTGCAAGATGTGGTGCTTCGCAAACTATTCCTGCCAAGGATGATGAAGAAGAAGAAAAAACTAGTAGCAAAAAAGAGTTACAAAACAAGGGATGGAGGAGCTGTTATTGATGGGTCTACTGCCTGTCTATTGAATCTGTCAGTCAGTCAATTGATAAAACCTGGAACCTATACTTGGGCATTCTAATTTCTGGACGTCTGATTTCTTAGAAAATGCACATTTTGGGTTCTAAGAAGAATGTGATGCCTGGAATCAAAATCTTCTGGATTCAAGCCCAGGTCTCCCCAGTCCCGGTGTAGAACTATATCCATTACTACACAATGCTGCTTACTTTCTGAACATTTCCTCCTATTCTACTGTACTTAGGTCTCTCCCACTACACATCCTAGCACAAATTTCCCTGAATCAAAATCCTGCACTGTCTTCTATGTTCCCCTCTGTCATACCTCTATGCTCCCCTCACATCATACTCTGTGAATATGATGGCGTATTATCCATTGGAATCAAGGATTCAAGGGTTGGCCCAGCCAAGTGGATTCTCTGATGGGTGTGCATCCTTGGCCAGAGCCCAACACTGTTGCCCA
This sequence comes from Lerista edwardsae, assembly GCA_029204185.1. Taxonomy (NCBI): domain Eukaryota; kingdom Metazoa; phylum Chordata; class Lepidosauria; order Squamata; family Scincidae; genus Lerista; species Lerista edwardsae. The sequence continues at coordinate 282,186 of JAJKFI010000194.1, read as the reverse complement.
CTCACCCACATGGTGGTGGAAGCCCAACATGCTTCCTTAGCCCAGTCTCTAACAACATACCATGCCTGCTTGGATTATCCTCTGGGATTAACACAGGACTGAGAGATTCAATCAAACCAAGTAGATTGGATTCCCATGAAAATGAAGTCTGGGTGAACTGCAGAGCCAAAAAATTGAGAGAAGGCAGGGTTCTTCATGTACTGTGGATAAATTGCTAGATTGTGACCTGGACTGAACTGCCAATTTGGACTGCCAAATTCCTCCACATAAAGCAATTTTGTCTACATACAGGATAGCTAGTGTGAACCGGGCTGCACACACGAGGAGTTAGCTCTGCATCACTATCATTGTCACTGCTGGTGGGAAGATACGGCAGTGAAGGAGATAGCTGCTGGCTGTTTGCAAGTACAGCCTGGTCACACTAGTCTTTCCATCTGCATTCGTGTACATGATTGCATAAAAGAATTTGGCAGTGTGAACTGGCCCTTGGACAACCACCATCTCAGCAGCATTTGGATCACATTGCTTCTCAGACCCAGCTACAAATAGGAACTACAATACCCTTTCTCACAAAGGTGCTTTGAGGATACCAAGGAGATATTATAGAAAAATTGTTACTTGCATTGAGCCTTTAGTGCAATCTGCAATGCAATCTATACAGTACATCGAAACAAGCAAATGAACCAATGACCTTGCAAAAAGAGCCCAATATCCTGCAAATACTGTCCTGCAGATATTCAGCTAGCTCATCTGGGTTATCTGCATTTCGGGCAATGTATTAACATTTTATATGATTAATATCATGCAGATATTAACATTCTATATATTCTAGAAGGTATTAAAACATTTTCCAGCAGATACAGCTTTGCATTGTTTTTTTCAAGAAAAAGGTTCCCACAATGCACTGAAAAAAAATTGGGGAATTTATTAGCTTCTTTCAACTTTTAATTCATTACTCCCCACCCCACCATTAGAATTATTACTGATATGATTGGATCCAGCAGGCGGCAGAATCCAAACACAACTTAGCTTTCTGAAACGTCTGAATAATTTGTTTTGTTTTGTGGCTATATGGATTTTGTTTTATTTTACAAGTATGGAACTATCACATTCCCCCTAAGAGCAATGGAATGGAGCAGCTGTCAACTTAAAGCACTGGCAAGGTTAAAGTACCAAGCCATGTGATTTTCAACACTTTTATCACATTTGGTATACATTTTGAATGTAATTCATAGCTGTAGTGGGACTGTGTGCATTTTCTGGTTCTTTGCTTACGATCTTTAGAATAGGGCAAAAATTGGTCCAGGCAATTAGATTTAGATTTCTATATAAGTGCTTGGACTGGGTGAAACCAGTCCACTCTGTTTGGATTAGAGGATGTTGGAAGTCCAGGAAAACAAAATCAATACATTCCAAGATCTTCCAAATTGGACTCAGCCGGGCTGCACTCAAAATTCAAGACACATGTCTGCTTAAACCCTCTGATATGGGACAGTTTATATATCATACACATCTGTGGCTCACTGTCAAAATGCAAATTGCATCTAATCTTTCTGTTTTGCTTCTGCTCCCTAATGCGAGTTTGCTTCCCTGCTTCATTTTCCAGAAGCAAGCAGCAGGTAGGACAATCAAAACAACACAACACAACACAACACAACACACACACCCCTTTAATCTTAGCACCTCTGTCTTACTTGCCAGCAATTTGTTGCCAGTACCTAAAAATAAATAACTAAGCAAAACAATGGAGCTGAAAATCCTGGCTTACCTCAGGGACAAGGGAAAACTTTGTGGAATAGCAGGCAGCAGAGCAAACAGTGAGGACGTCAACAGAAGCAGCACCAAGCTGAGGAGACCCTGTGGGTGCATGGTGAGATCCCAGAGCAGCAGCAGCCGTGAAGAAGGAGTTCTGGACAGTCCACCATACAGACAGACCCAGTAGGCTTGCAGAGTTCCGAGCTGGCCAAAAGCAGCTCCTTCCCCCTGTGCTCCACCAAGAGCCTTTGATTAGCTGCCTGGAAGCTGGATTTGGTCAGCATCCTGGAAGGAAAGGCCGGTGCCAAACCCCAAAGTTTACAGTCTAGGCAGGGAAGTAATTAGAAACAGTTGTACAGCCAGATGGTTTATTTTGACATAATAAAGGATCCTGTTCGCAGTTTCGAGCAAACCGTCTCACTCTCGAAATACAGACCCTGTAAATATTTGAAGAACGTACACTTGAGTGAACTTTGCTTGGACAGAGTGGAGGGGAAGCGATGGGGTAGAAATGTGTACCAGTCCGGCTTGGCAGGAAATGTCAGCAACACTTTCCAACTGTATCGAAGTGCAATGCTCGAGTTCAGGTGAATGCTTCACATTCTTCAGGCTAGCCAGAAAGGAACAGGTCTGTTTTTGGCCTCTTCAGTTTGCAAAGGCAGCTCGTCACAAGGCATTCTGTTTGGCCTCCAGGGCTGTCAAGCTGACTGCAACTCCAGTGTCAAAAGAGCGTCAGCTACCATTACAAATCTGGTCAGTTTCACACATTAGGGTTATTCACACATTACACTGTACACAGGTACAAAATGTCTGTAGCTGGGAACACAGCTGAAAGGAGATTTCGGTTGGACATCAGGAAGAATTCCTTAATGATAAGGACGGTTCGACAGTGGAATAGATGCTGAGGGAGATGATAGTTTCTTCCTCATTTCAAGCTGAGACTTGACAGGCACCTGCTGGAGAGGCTCTAGGAGGATTTCCAGCTACAGGCAGGGGGTTGGACTAGATGACCTTGTAGATCCCTTCCAACTCTATGATTCTACATTTCCATGCAAATGTACATACCTGAGTTCATTTTGTCAGATCTGTGGAATGGAAGGTATGAATAACTGTACCCAGGCACAGACTAACAATGATCTGGCCACAGTGGTCCACACCATAGTGGCATCAAGATTAGATTATTGTAATGCACTCTGTGTGGAACTGCCCTTGAAGATGGTCCAGAAGCTGCAGCTAGTGCAGGATGTGGCGGCTCATGTGGTCATTGGAGGTCAGCAGTTTGACTCTGTTGGAGTCACTGGCTGCTGTTTCACTTCCGAGACCAAGTCAAGCTGCTGGTTTTTACCTTTAAAGCCGCTTGAGTCCAGCATATTTGAGAGACTGCCTTCTCCCATACTGTCCAGTACATTCTCATCTGAGGGGGCCTGGTTGGTTGTGCCACCACTGGGAAAGGTTAGAGGGATGGAGGCCAGGAACAGGGCCTTCTCAGTGGTAGCACCAGTTTTATGGAATTCCCTACCCTTTGAGCTGAGACCAGCTCATAAGTACATAAGAAGAGCCCAGCTGGATCAGGCCAAAGTCCATCTAGTCCAACTTCCTGTATCACACAGTGGCCCATCAGATGCCTCAGGGAGCACACGAGACAACAAGATGCTTGGATCCTGTTGCCACTCCCTTGCACCTGGCATTGGTTTTAACCTTCTGGAGAGGCTTATTCCGGAGACCTTCTGGAAGATATCTTATTTCAAACATATCCTGTGATCTCACAGGATATGAAGATTGTAGACAGGTGCGTGCTCTTTTAGACTTTTATCTATTTTTTTTGTTTTTATGCTGCCGCTTTTAATAGATTTTATTATTTCTGTGTATTTTATAGTTTAGCAAATATTTATGTATTTTTAACTGGCTGTTAGCCACCTTGAGTGCCCTCCAGGGAGAAAGAGGGAATACAAATCTAACTAACGAACTAACTAAATTGTGTGCTCGCCCCTATCATGTGACAGTAAACCCAGGTTTGCTACAGAGGGCTGATAGCTGGCTTAAATCCATCATAGTCCCCATTTACAAAAAAGGTGACCCAAAAATACCGGGGAACTACAGACCTATCAGTTTACTGTCACTGACAGGAAAAATCTATGCCAAATGTCTCCTGTTCCACCTCACACAGTGGATAGACAAACACACGATTATTAGAATTGAACAGATTGGTTTCCGAAAAGGTAGATCTACAATGGACCATGCTCTCATTCTCTCACACCTTATATATAAATATACAACCAAATTAAAGGCCAAACTATACGTAGCGTTTTTAGACCTCAAAGCGGCATTCGACAGTGTGGACAGACAACTCTTATGGAAAAAACTAGAGCATATGGGAATGCCGAAGAACCTGTTGACCCTTATCCAAAGATTATACAACAACACAACATGCCAGGTTAGACTCTCCCACGATGGCAGACTAACGGAAGAAATCCCCACAAATAGGGGGGTTAAACAAGGCTGCTTACTAGCACCGACCTTGTTTAACTTATTTCTAAATGATATGGCGTCTTGTTTAGAACATACTGACGGTCACCCTCCTAAACTCACCCTCCTAAACTCTAAATAAAGAACCCCTTTATTACTCTATGCTGATGACGCTGTCCTTTTGTCTCAGACATGCAGAGGCCTACGTAACTTGATTAACAAATGCCTAGACTACTTCGCCACCAACAAATTACAATTAAATTACAATAAAACTAAGATTATGGTGTTTGCCAAAACACGGAAACCACATAGTAGCTGGACTTTCTCAGGCAGGGCAATTGAGCAGGTGCAAACTTACAAATACCTGGGCATTCATTTTGCCTATAACCATACTTGGACACACCATCGCAACTCGGTACTAAATTTAGCAAGAACATCAATGCAAGCCATTTCTAGATTTTTCTACAGTAAAGGGGGCCAATATATACCGGCAGCACTTAAAGTTTTCAAGGCCAAAACCACCTCCCAAATTTTATATGGAGTACCTTTATGGATGAAAGCCTTTAACTATGCTGTAGAACAAATACAATCTATCTTTCAGCGCTAGGTCTGGAATCGGGCCAACCCCTGCTTGAGACGCAGGCTTGGTTGAGAATTTCCAAATTCTGGCTCAAAGTACACTTTAACACCGACCAGAATAATCTACTGTTCCATCTACTGAAAGATCCGTACTTTACAGCTGATAGCTGGATAAAGAAAATGATGAGTATTGGAGTCTGGGCTGATATTCTTGGAGCGGCTACCCAGAATGAGGCCTTTTATACCATCAAAAACAGACTATTGGACATCCAACGACAAGATCTGATGAGCTCAGCCATCAAATTTTGTTCACCGCTCTACTTGTATATCCCGGTCACAATCGGGAAAATCCCACCATACTTTGCAATACTTGAAAACCCCCAAGAAAGAAGGGCATTTTCTTTAGCGCGCTGAAACGCCCTGCCAACGGCGGTATTGAGAGGTAGATTCAACAGTATACCTATGCAGGACAGATTGTGCTCTTGTTCAACTAATGAGATTGAATCAATTGAACATCTATTTTTTCGTTGTCCCTTCCACGCGGAAGCTCGGAATAAACTCCTCGATCCAGCGTTTTTTAGGGCCTCAAAATTACCCGAAGCCCTGAGATTGAGAAAACTGTTGGCATCGACGGACCCAATTTTAATAAGGAAGACAGCGACTTTCCTAAACTCCATTGTGAAGGTGAACCAGCAGAGTGGAACTAACACCTAGAATTGGGTTGCTCCTATCGATGAAGATTTGACATTGTTTTAATGTAATGTTTTTACTTGTATGCCAATAAAGGTATTATTATTATTATTATTATTATTATTATTATTATTATTATTATTATTATTATTATTATTATTACAGAGGGCTGATAGCACTAATGGGATCTCTCCTTCTGGGACAAAGAGTTAAAGCCCTCCTTCCTTATGCTGTGGTCCTGATCATGGTTAGGCCCCCCACTGCTTCTAATTTGTAGAAAAGTAGAAGAAATGTTTTTAGAGAAAATTAACATTCATCTGCCTAACAATTCCATGAATTAATGTGTAGCTTGGTCCTCTGTATATTTTTGATATAGAGTTGCAGCCAATCCTACTTCCTTGTATGAAACAACATGTTTGCAAACGATAGTTTCTTGCATCACACTTAAACTTTAAATCCTCAGTGGAACCCCCAAAGCAGCTAGCAACCTTAAAACCCACATATTTAAATCATAAAACGTGTAAAAACAACAGCAACAATGAATACCAATAACAACATGACAAGTCTCAATGTGGCAGTGGTTCACTTCAGGTATCTTGCCAAAAATCACAGATTGCAGCAGACATAGTGCAGAACACAAATCACAGTTCAAACTTTCAAAATGTGCAGTAGGCAAACACATGCGCATGAAGGCACATGATGAAACAACACTGCTGAAGTGAGGCAAGTGAGTCTAGTCAGTGCTGAGATGGGTGGCAAATTCTGAGATCCACGGAAGACAGGTAGGGCATAAATGCACTAAGTAAATTGCATTTATTTATTTAGAAAAAAAATTATACCACTTTTCAACAACAAAACTTATCAAAACAGTTCGTATAGCAAAAGAAATAATATAGACCCCTGTCCCAAAGGGGCTCACAATTCAAAAAGAAATATAGGAAAAACACGAGAAACAGCCATAGGGAGAGACACTACATTGACTTAAACATGGACAGCACCTCCCTCCCTCCCTCCCTCCCTCCCTCTTGTTGTGTATTTGTGTAAATAGTAGCAGAGTTGGGGGCTTGGAGACC